>CM055095.1:68915038-69212469 GCA_029204225.1 Diphasiastrum complanatum | reverse complement strand
AGATCGCTATTCTTTACTCGCCTTCCGTGTCACATCGAAGGACTAGACAGACATCTTCAGTTGTGCTTTCATTCCCCATTGCTATTCGCCTTGAACTACCTATTCCACACGCCTCTGCTTCCTCTCAAGGATAGTCTGTGACCATTGGGACTCCATTCCCATCACAACTACCCAGGTTGTCTCACCCCCAAACACGAGAGTATTATCACCAAATACTCAGTATTTCATGGACATGTTCGATGATTCCGACACCCTTGGGGCCTCAGAAATTTTTGTCATGTCCCAGAGTCCAGCGCCCTTTGAACTCCATTCCCCTGGAAGAGAATTTGAGACTGTCCATGATTTGAGAAATATTTTTCAAGACACTTTCAAGAGGAACCACAGAAATCATCGCAACTCAGGTGCCAGATACAATTCAAGTCGGGCCAGCTGTCAAGTCACCAAAACAGTTCGACTCCATAGTACCTGAGGGCTACGAAAAAAAAGACATATTTGAAGAAGAAGAACCACGTGGACAAGCTCCATGCCAACTAAAGACAGTACCACCAGGTCCTCCTGCTGGTACCACCTCCATGACAGTAGATTCTGGTGATGCTCTCGGTTTAGTCTCAAGCCTTGCACAAGTGATCTAGTCTATGCTAGATAAGAAAAAAGAAATGGAGCAGTGCATATTAGATATGGGTTGTGAAAATACACTTTTTAGCCTGATTGTCATCCAGCTGGACAAAGAGTTGAAGATTGCCAAGCAGCACGAAGCCAAGTCTGAAGTTGAGATGAAGAAGACACAGCAATCGGCTGATCGCCGAGAAGATTATGTCAGTATACTATAGAATGCACTCACAACCACCCAAGACCAAATAGACCAGGCCTTGCAGGATGCAAAGAAACAAGTGCACTTGCTCCAGAGTCAACTACAGCTGGCTGAACAGGATCGCACACATCTTCAAAGTGAATTGGATGCGACCACCCTTGAGCGTAATGCATATCTTCAAATGCAAATTCTTGATCATCCGGTAACTCTGATAGAAATCGGATATTTGTTAAAAAAAAAGCTGAAACTTATAAAGTGGTCTTCAAGGATTCCAAGGCCATTTTGACAGATTCAAGGGTACGGCCTTAACTAAGTTGGCAAAGGCCAAAGCAACCATCAACGAATATGAAAAGGCTGTCGCTCTGGTTTTGGAGTCTAATCCTCAGATTTAAGTTCCATTGATGCCACAATTCTCGCCTCAACAATAGGAAATGGCGATATTGGATACATGTTTGGATTTAGGCATGGAACATGGTGGAGCCCCCGAAGTAGAAGAAGTTCAATCAGTTCTACAAGCAACACAAACAAGGTCCATCCACTTCAAGGACCAGATCATTGTTTAGAAGACCAATCAGTGTTAAGGACCAGATCCAGAGCTTCTTAGCACAACATCCCCATGAGTCCTCGCATGGTGGCTGGGTCATTAAGTTTGAGACCTCTGGAATTGAGGCCAACAAAGAGTTGGATAAGTTACTTGCATTGGAGAGCATCTGGCTTGGAGAACTACAGTTTTTGAGAAAACTTTGGAATCAATCAGCCAGTTGCACATAGATCCATACTACGTTCCAATGCCACGAAGGAATAAGTGGAAGGATTTGGGATTGGCCATGGACAAAATTATCATCCATACGCCAAATTGGCCAATAATTCACCAACCTTACAGTTGGGAGATATCAATGGATTTTCAGAGAGCCCTACAAGCATACCAGCGGGAGTATGTCCACTCTTCCGATCCAACAGTGAGGCAATCGGCGCTGTTTGCAAAAGATCTAACTCTATTGGCGTCCGTTGCAACGCGATGGGATGATTGCCTTCCCACTTTGGCATTCGATCCGAATAAGCCAATGGCATCAAATAGTATTAAAGATCAGCTGCCAGTGGCAAGATTGTATTTTTGTGCTGTTATGATGGGAGGCTTCTGGGAATCTCGGTTCACAGCTTGGACGACCTCAAAGTGGAACGTCGGATCCCATTGTTGTTTATTGCCGCACAACCTAGATTTCAACACTGCCCGATCGACTTCATGGAGAATGTGCAGTATCATTTGATAAAGATACGATGCGATGCAAATAAAAGCCCACAGTAACTGCATCTTGCAGGTGTCATGGGACCGCCACTTGTTTTGGTGGGGGATAATGTTGGAGGGTTTGTGGATCCCGAGGCAAACTTAGCCCTAGTTAATAAGTGAGATGGATTTGGCACCCTTTGTGTGTAAGTCCAACCTGATGATCATATAGTTATTTGATTAGTTACAAGTTAATAAAAGAACTTTAGGTCTTTTTGCGGTACTTTTAATGTTGCAGGCCCTAAATGTCAAGTTAGTCAATGAAGTTGGGTCTCCTACCAAAATTGGTTCAAATTCAAATTCAAATTGGTTCCTTCCAATTATTGAATGGGTTCTCACTCTTTTTTAAGTTTGAATAGTTAGGGAGGTAGAAATGGGCCAATAGGATTTTGAGGCCAAGGTCCTCCTCTCCACTATAAATAGGGGCAAACTCGAGTTGCTCCTCATGTTCATATCCTCATTTCAAGAAAGCAAATTGGTTCTCTTATGGAATGGATTTGTGAATGTCCTTGCTCTCTATATTTTTCCTCCATCTCTCATGCTTTTGTTGGATTTGTTAATTGTTGGATCGGAATGTTATTGGGATTTATCTTGATTATGCTTTTTAGGAGAGAGAAAGGGAGAGAGAGAAAGAGTAAGCTATCTTCATTGTGGATCATAGTGTTAATTGCGTAGTGTTAATTCTTAGGGTTAATAGATGTTAGAGTTAGATGTGGATCTTCCATTAATGCTGAAATCTGAGATATGCTATTGCTCTTATGGGAACACGTGACAACTAACTTCATCTCCTTGATGCTAGATTGCTTAGATCTTGGATTGAGGATAGGCCAGGAAAAAAACCCACTACATAGTTCAACTCCAGCGACTATCTCCGACAGACTCTAAGCCTTCTGTGAAGAACCTAAAAGTGTTTGGGTGCATTGCCTACGCGCAGATCCCGAAAGACACGAGAAAAAAATTGGACTTCCAAGGTCTCAAAACCATCCTGATCGGATATACTTCATCTGATAGTACATACAAGCTGTATGATCCTAATACCCAACAAATCTTTTATAGCTGGGATACAGTCTTTATCAAGCATCAGTTCGTCAATATCAAAGGCAAGGATATTGCTCCAGAAGAACCTTCATCACCTGCCATTGATACAGCTATCCGAGCTTCTGGCTCAGACGTGTCTATTGTCAACCCACTTTGTGACAATGAATCAGACGAAGACGTTGCTGCTACCCAACAACAAGTCCCAAGAGTGGTTCATCAGTCGAATCCTCCCAGAAGATCAAGCCTAGTGCGCACACAGCCCACAAGGTATACTCTTGAGTATGTTTGTCTCTTGATACAGGAACTAACTACAGTCAAAGAGGCACTCAGCCAACCAGACTCTGATCTCTAGAGAGAAGCTATGGACAGAGAATACTCCTTCCTGATCAAGAACCAGACGTGGCCAGTAGTCGAAGCTCCTATTGGCTGCAATATAATTGACTACAAATAGATCTTCAAGATCAAATACAATGCCAACGGAACAATTGATCGAAGGAAGGCAAGACTGGTAGCAAGAGGTTTCACTCAGATCTCCAATGTCGACTACAACGAGACTTTCAGTCCAGTAATCAAACATTCGTCGATCCGAATGCTCCTGTCTTATGCTGCAAATGCTGATCTCAGAGGTACATCAACTTGATGTACAAATAGCCTATCTGAATGGAGTTATACAAAGAAAATCTACATGATCCAACCCAAAGGATACATTCTAGAAGTATGAAGAATCATATTTGTACAACTCCACAAAGTCTTTATGGCTTGAAATAGTCCTGCCAGAGCTTGTTTTAGAGGATCAACACATTCCTCATCAAACAAGGATTCATAACCAAGCTCTATTGATTGCAACGGTCTATTTCAAGTCAATGCAGCAATCCTTCATTATCATCACCTTATACATGGATGATACGTTGCTCTTCAGCAACAATACCAATATGGTCAAGGATTTTGAAGCAGATGTTAGTTTCAGAGTTCGACATGACTGATCTGGACAAAGCTCACTTCTGTCTGGACATTCAAATCGATAGAGACAGAGCATAATGACCTATTTATATCACTCAACAAAGATATCTTCACAATGTTCTTAATAGATACAATCTAATGAATTATAAATTAGCTTACTCACCAATGGATCCAGACCTACATTTGTCAAAGGACCAATGTCCCCAGACCAAGCAGGAAGAGGAGCAGATGAGAGAGTATCCTTATCGATCGATACTTGATTCTCTCTGGTACGACATGGTCTGTACAAGACTAGATATCTCTTTTGCAGTGAGCTCACTCAGCCAATATAATGGCTAATCCTGGGCATTACCCATTGGAAGCTCTCATAAGGTCAATGAGGTATATTTTGAGCTACCATGGACCCATGGCATCTGCTATGGAGATGTCAGCAATGACAATCTTCATCAGCTCAGTGGGTATTTAGATGCAAGTTGGGGAGGAGATGTAGACAATTGTAAGTTCACATCTGGATTTACATTCTTCTTTCAACGACCGGTCCCTATCTCATGGAACAGTCATAAGCATAACCTCTATTGCACTTCTTCTACAAAAGCAGAATACATTGCTGCTTCTCAATCTATTAAGTAAACTTTTGATTGAGAAATTTACTGTCAGACATTAATCTGTATCAGTACAGCCCTACAATTTTATTCTATGATAATCAGAGTGCTATTGTCTTATCGGCCAACCCTAGATTTTGCTCTAGGAGTAAGCACATTGAAATCAGATATCAATACATCAAGGGGAATGTTCTCAAAAAGGAGGTAAGCTTAACATACTGTAGAACGCAGGACATGGTTGTAAATATATTCACAAAAGCATTAAGTGTTAATGCACAACAAATTTTGTGCATTGCTTAGTCTGAAGATCAAGGCATTCACGGATCCAGATTAAGGGGGGGTGTTGGATTTATCTTCTCTACTCTCCTAAATCTCATTTTAATCTGCCTCAATTCATGCTGCATTTTTACTCATGTTGTCACACAGTCTGCATATTTACATGTAAAATAAGATAGACGAATAAAACGCGACTGTCTGCATAAATACAAGTAAATTTTTACAAGCGAAGAAAAGACAAAACTGTGTTTTCACACATGTTTTGTGACAAGCAAAAAGGAACACTACCTTACAATTATGCCAAAAGTGCCCTAGGAAAAACGAAGGCACCTTGTAAATCAGACCCCTAAGGCATTCGTCTATAGTGACAGCATTTTTTCGCATCTTCACCAACGTTCATTTCAGCAAAGGCATAATGTCCACGGCCCCTTTTTCATGCTCACACTATGCCAACCCTGTGCCTTGCTAACAGACTTGACAATGACAGCAGCCACCCACGATCTCCTACAGACAAGCACATCCAGTTTGTACTTTCATCATCTGCACACTTGTAACATTGTGTATATTTGCTGAATATCATTTGCGTATTTAGAGAAGATTTTGATTTCAAGAGATTGAAGATCAAGTGTGTGTAATATAATAGCTCGGAAGCTTTCATAGATAGACGAAGTAGATGCCTTGTGCATTGATTCTTTATGTCAGTAATAGATTCATTTCTCTATAAGATTGAATTAGCTTTGTAGAGCACAGCGATTTCGTCCCGCTAATTGTCTTTGTGCTTCTAACCGCATTATTGACATGTATATTTTGCTATACTTAATCTGATAATAGCTCTTTTGTTTTGAGTTCTGATCTGTGTCAATATTGCTATGTTTATATTTATTCTGTCTGAGTTCCTTGTTGCTCTACTCTGCTAATCTGTTTTTTAGCGAGTTTATTAATTAGTCTAGCCCGTTGACGACTAAATTTAGTCTTGCCTTTCACGAATCATTCGCGACTGATTATCAGTCGAACTCGGTCTAGCTCCTTCGCAAATCATTCGCAACAGATAATTTGTCTAGTTGTTCACGACAAATTATTCTTCTGGTGTTTTATTTATAAATGTTTGGCTACCGTAATCAAAATGACCATGATTTCCATCACTAAAGTTCTGTCATATTTCTTATAGGCATAGTCCATGCTTAGGGACAGAGGAATATAGCTCATTTCGTTGTGCACGAAGACTTTCGGAGTTTTGAGTTCGCTCCTTTCTCGAGTTCGTTTTCCTTTTCGAGCCTATTTTTGTTTCTCACACATGACTAACCCTCTTTTCTCCCAACATTTAGTCATATTTTGGTAAATTGTCACTATGAGGCACAAAACTCATTTTAGATTTAGAGATAAACTTTTTGAAGTTATATTAGTTTAAAATACATTCAATAAACACTTTTTGAAAGTGTGAGAAAGTTTATAGTCGAGTTTGAGAGAGATTCAAATTTGAACTTTGGGTACATTGAATCTAGAGACCCAAAAATAGTAGGGTTTATATTTTGGGGGGATAGCCAAGTGGCCAAATAGGGTTTGGACACTCTATAAAAGGATGTAACTCGTGGAGAGACACATCTTCTCTCTTCTCTCTCACAGGTACATCTTCAACCATTCCTCTAGGACGATTGTCGTTTGATCAGCTAGCTTGATGGCAAAAATGGTAGGCTTCAGCTTGGTAAGTCCCCATTTTGCACATAGCTTTGTTGAAATCAAGTTAACTTTGTATGGTGGTGATCTTGTCCATAGCCAACCCCAAATCTTTCCATTTATTTCTTCGCAGGCATTGGCACGTAATAGGGATCTACCCGCAATTGGCGAGGGCTGGCGACGTAACTCCCTAATTGATTCTAGAGTTTTTTTCAAAAATAGTAATTCTCCATGTCGGCTGCTCTCCGAATGTAGGTATTTAATCCAACTCTTTGTCGACCTCTATCTCAGAGGTCTTAAACTTCAGAACCCATCACCACGGAGGACTCATGCGGATGTTGCTTTAAGAAGGTCTGGATCTGGTCCTCAACGCTGATGGGCCTTCTGAATAGAGGTGTGGTCCCTTGATGAGGATGGACCTGCTTGTACTGCGGGTAACATTGGCGGTTGTTTGGCTATATCTGGAGCTCCCCCATGGTCCATGCTCGAATCTACCCCTGTATCCATTGGTACAGCTTCTTGGCGCAGAGGGAAAAATTGCGGCATGACCGGTACGGGGATTTGTGGTCCGGCATCCAACACTTGAGCGGTACTTTTTCATAGGCACTGATGGTTTCCTTGGCCTTTGCCAACTCGGTTGAAGCTGCTCCTTTGAACTTGTCAAAGCGGCCTTGAATTCCCTGAAGGGCCACTTTGTATGTCTCCACTTTCTTGAACAAATATGCAATCTCCATTGGTGTGACCGGATGATCTGGAATTTGTGTTTGAAGATACGCATCACGTTCAAGGGTGGTCGCATCCAATTCACCTTGAAGCCGCGTGCGATCTTGTTTGACCATCTGTAATTAAACCTTCAGCAGCTGCACCTGTTGCTTTGCATCCTACACGGCCTTATCCACCTGAACCTATGCGGTTGTAGGGCGTTTTGCAGGGAGCTGATGTAGTCTTCCAACGGATCAGCTTGTTGCTTCTCTGTATTATAAGTTTGTAGATAACTTTGTAATTATTCTTCTCATCTATGTAGATGATTTATCATTCTTTGTGGAAACAGTGAGAAGTTAGTTGAAGAAACTAAACATGCACTTGGTACTGAGTTTAAGATGTAGGCCTCGCTTAAACAACCTCCCAATCTGTACGTTCAGTTTCATCTTGGTTATAGTACCAATCTTGTGAATGCGTCTGTTAAGGCCATAGGAAACAACTAAGTTTATCTTGAGGATAAATCTCACCATAGACTTCACAGGATTCAGCATAGATCTGAAGAAATCTAACTGGATCTGTTAATTCATTATATTTGGATAGATCCAAACGGGGTGCTCTTCTAACATATAATTGGATTGACTTCCTGTGGAGCACCTCTAGGAGCAGCTCCAGGGGCAGCCATCTATACAAATTTAGATTAAGCCAAACAATGAAATTGGATCTAGATTTTTTTAAATCACAACTATCTCAGATCAGATCTGCTAGATCTATTCCATTTTTCAAGAAATCTGTATTCTATATCATGAAAATTTTTTCGAGATTCGATCAATCAATACTTCTCAAAGATGATAAATCTCTCATAATCCAATTCAAAATATATCAGATTTGATCCAAATTTTGACAGAGACTTGATCTGGAAAATCAGAAACTTAAAATAGGTATGGCGAAGGTCCACTAGGCGAAGATTGGCTCGGCGAAGGTTCAATAGTGCTATTTTGGACAAAAAACTCTATGAACATTTTTTTTTGATGATTTCTTGGAAAATAACCTTCGCCAACCTCTTAGGTTAATGATCTGACGCAGATACAATTACGGAAAAAATGGGCGAAGGTTTATGACACAAGAAAATACGGTTTTTGATGGTTAGTGAGGGTAAAATTCAAGATTTTCTATGATCTGATTAAGAAGAATCTTCGCCGAGCTCAAAAATAGTATTTTACTATAAATATAATGTTCTGGAAACTCGGCGAGGTTTCTGGCGAAGGATCAAGAGTAATACTGGTAATTATGCAAAAAAAGTGACTTTTTTGGCAAAAATATGGCAATATGAAAACTGATCCTCTGAAATCCTTTCTATTTTTGGTATTAGTCTTCGCCGAACCGAACAGTAGATAGACTTGAATCACACTTGTGCACAGTGAATCAGGTGAAGGTTCTTTTTTTTGTATTTTTAGGATTTTGATGATTTTTTGGTGTTTTTTGACGGTTTTTTCTAATGATTCTGAAAAATCTGCTGGGAAGTTAATCTTCTCCTTCAAAATTAAGGTTCTGTGAACAAAACAAAAGGTGTTTGCAAACTCAGCAAAGGTTTCCTAAAAGAGGGTAAAAAGTTCTAAGCTCTGATGACGCTTTTTTTCTCTTTTTGACTAAATCTCAAGATTTGATCGATTTTTGTTATTTTCTCTGATATCTCAGATCCAAATGGATCTTAAGATTGGTGATCTGAATAGCTTTTCCTATTTTAACAATCAGATTAGATTTCAAACAAGAAAATCCACTCAAATCAAGCAAAATCAATCCCAAACCAACCCTAAAATGCAGATCTAACCACTATTCATGCCACGACAAGATGCCTAATGCAAGCTACCCATCCAACAATCATGCTGGCAAACTGAAAAATTGGCGTAGCTCCCTGGCAACGGCTGCTTGGGTTTCTTTCCTTGCCTAACCTGAATCCAAGATCTAGTCAATCTAGCATCATAGAGATGGAGTTAGTTATCACGCGTAGGTTCGTTCCCATGAGAGCGATAGTTTAGTTCAGATTTCAGCATGAATGGAAGATCTAAATCTAACTCTACATCCATTAAGCCTATTCATTAACATTAAGATCCATTAACACTATGATCCACAACAAAGATAGCTTACTCTTTCTCTCTCTCTCTCTTTATCTCTCATAAAAAGTATAATAACACTCAATACCAATAACATTCAGATCCAATAATTAGCAAAATCCAAGAAAGCAATGAGATATGGAGAAGGAAAGAAGAAGAGCAAGGACATTCATCAATCCATTTTTGAAGAGAACCAATCTGCTTTATTGAAATGAGGAAATGAACATGAGGAGCAACTCGAGTTGGTCCCTTCTAATAGTAGAGAGGAGGACCCCTGGCCTCTGAATCCTGTTGGTCCAGTCTTGCCTCTCTTTTTATTCAAATTTAAAAAAGTGTGAGACCATCAAATTGGAGGGAAACCCAACTTTATTCACTAACTACATTAAAAGTCCCGCAAAAAGGCCTAAAGTCCTTTTATTGACTTTTAAACTAATAAATCAAATAACTATGTGATCATCGGGTTGGACCTTACAACACGCAGGGTGCCTAATCCCTCTCACTTATTAACTAGGGTTAGGGTTGCCTTGGGATCCGCAAACCCTCCAACTGTTGTTTGATCAGCTAGCTTGATGGCAAAAGTGGTAGGCTTCAGCTTGGTAAGTCCCCATTTTGCACATAGCTTGTTGAAATCAGGTTAACTCCTGAACCTCCATCAATCGTGGCTGCTTTTTTACCCAAACTGTCTATGTTGTACTCGATAGGGTGATGTTTTTCTGCTCACTTTCCCAAGCTATTCCTACATTGGGTACTTCGTTCGGTTTCTTCAAACACGACATAAAAAAGTGGATTCTGATGGATATTTCTTTTGTTTTAGACACCTTGATTGGAATCATTTTCACTAGGAGCAGTAAACCAGTGGTGGTTTGGGTTATAACAATGTCCATAAACCACATTCACTATAGAATGGGATAAACTTCCCTTTGTTTGGACATTCAAGCAACTCTTGTGGTTCTCTCCGCATGCAAAACATCCAAGTGGCACTCTGGTCCATTGTCTAAACTACTTGTTGTTGCACGGTAGCATAAATAGCATACTGCTCTGAAGGACCACTCTCATGATCTTTGCTATAGTTCCATTGCTCATTACCATGATACAGTTCTGGTTCTATCAGATTAGCAAGAGGAGCACTCTGTCCCATTGGAGTTGGCAGAGCTAGTCATTCTGAAAATCCTAAGGGCAAAATTGAAAGGCTTTCCACCAGGACCCTTTGAATAAGTAGGTTCTCGATACTGAAGCTTAGCATAAATTTGTTGGATAATCCAAGGATTGAATGAGCAAAAGGTTTGTTTCATGTCCTGTAACACATATTCGTCATTCGTTGTTTCATGTTGGACATTCATTCATAGTGTGATTGCCCGCACAAATTGAACACTAGAAATTTTTCCAGCTAGGAAAAGTCTTTGCAAACTTTTTAGGTTCTTTGTTTGCTTTACCATGGAATTCTTCCAAGGCTTTCAGTCAAATAACTATGTGATCATTAGGTTGGACTTACATACGCAAGGTGCCAAATCCCTCTCACTTATTGTCTAGGATTGGGGTTGCCTTGGATCTGCAAACCTCCAACAAGATCATATTTGAGTGTAGGAAAGATCTATAGAGAGCTTAAGCTATCTAAAACAACAACATAAGAGAAAATGGTAAAAAATAAAGAGAATGTATCCCATAGCATTTTTTGAGCTATTGGAGGTATCAGAGATTAGAGTGAACATATTTTCACTCAGTTCTTGATCAAACCCAAAGTAAAGCTTTAAAAATATCTACCTGATGTCAAGAAGTACTTGTCAAGAGAAAAATAGTTAGTGATTGCAAACCACTGTGATTTAGCTAGAGAGGCTTTATATGCAGACTTCAGGAAGTAGAGAACCAATAGTGACAAATAATAGAACATTTAGAGTGACTGTAGAGAGAGAATGATTAATTCTTTGAAAAAAACTCATTTCTTTAATAGTCTAAACAAAGCTATTGCGGCATCGTCGTTTTAGATGTTTGAAGGCTCGATCAGAGAGCAAGGAGAAAGGTGCCCATATCCAGGTGATCTATAGTGGTAGTGAATTAAAAAATAGTTTAAAAAACTTGTGATATTTATATAAATATCACAAGTTTTTTAAACTATTTTTTAATTCACTACCACTATAGATCACCTGGATATGTATGTATATATATGTATGTATGTATGTATATATATATATATATTATATATATATATATGTATGTATGTATGTATGTATGTATGTATGTATGTATATCACACACACACACACACACACATTTTATTGTTCGTGCATCCATTTTTTTACCTAGCATTTGAATTATTAAGGCTCCTCAAGTATGCAGTTGTGAAGTCAACATTTATCCAATCATTGAAGGACACATGGTAGAGTCCAAGAGAATTGTTGTGAACAAATGTTGGATTTACAAGTTTCTCAACCATACTACATTTGTAGCTTGAGAGGCTGCGATCTACTCTGATTTAGTGGAAAATAGAGCTATCGAATTTTGCTTGTGACTGTTCCATGAAATAGGACCGTTCTTGAAGAAGAATGTAAATCTAGAAGTGGACTTACGAGTGTCTACATCTCCTGCCCAACTTGCATCTGTGAATAACCATTGAGAATATTGAGTTTGTCATTGTCGACTGCTCCATAACAAATGCATAAGTCCATAGTAGCTCGAATATATCTCAAAACTCTAATAAGAGCCTTCCAATGTGTAATACCAAGATTAGTCATAAACTGACTTAAGGAACTGAATGCAAAAGCTATGTCTGGTCTGGTACAGATCATGGTGTACATAAGATATCCTATTATCGAAATGATAAGGATACTCACACAACTGCTCCTTCTCTTTGATCATCTGAGGACATTGGTCCTTTGACAATTTAAGTCCTGGGTCCATCGGTGAGTGAACTAATTTGCAATTCATCAAATTATATCTGATAAACATATTGTGAATGTATCTTTGTTGAGTAATGTAAATCAGATTTCATTTTCTGTCTCTTTGGATTTGAATACCTAGACAGTAATGAGCTTCGCCCAGATCGATCATGTCGAATTTTGAAGACAACATTAATTTAGAATCTTTCATTAGATCGATATTGTTGTTGAAAGTAATGTGTCATCCACATACAAAGTGATAATAATAAAGGAATGTTGCACTAACTTGAAGTAGATATTAGAATCTGAAGTGCTTGGTTTATAGCCTTGATCAATAAGAAAAATGTTGATCTTCTGAAACCATGCTCTAGCAGATTGCTTCAAGCCAATAGTGCTCCATGGTGTTTACATACATGATTTTGTTCGCCTTCGATATTATAACCTTTGGGTTGCATCATGTAAATATCTTCTTCAATAACTCCATAAAGATATGTTGTCTGTACATCCATTTGATGTACCTCTAGATTTGTAGCAGCAATAAATGACAATAGAAGTCTGATTGAAAAATGTTTAACTATTGGACTGAAAGACTCAATGTAGTCAGCATTATGTATCTAAGAAAATCCTCTCACGACAAGTCGAGCTTTTCTTCGATCGATGCTTCCATCTGCCTTGTATTTGATTTTGAATATCCATTTGCAATCAACTACATTTCTGCTGGCAAGCATTCAACAATAGTCCAAGTCTGGTTTTTGATAAGAGATAAATACTCTTTATCCATAGCTTCTTTCTTTCCAAAGATCGGAATCAGATTGACTGAGTGCTTCTTCAACAGTAGTTGGCTCTTGAACAAGATAAGCTGCAGACTCGTCAATATACCTTATAGGTGGTCTGCGTTCTCTTGTCTATCTTCTGAGAAATGAGCGAAGCTGATTATTTTCATCATGTTGTAGTTACTGAGCTGCAACATCATCTTCTTCGGATTCCTTGTTGATAAGCTATTCGTCTGAAGTAGATGAGCTAGGAACTTTAATAAAAATAAACGACTTGGAAACATAAATGTTGGATTAGTTCAAGCGAGTCTGATAGTTTGACTATATGAGCTTTGCCCTTGCCTTTTGAGGTCGATAAACTAATCTTCGATGAAGACGATATCCCCGACTGGTGAATATCTTCGACTCAATAGGATCATACAACTTATAAGCTTTATCTGAAGTAGTATAGCCAATGAAAATAGATTTGATACTCTGGAAGTCGAGCCTCTTCTTAAGATCTTGCGATATTTGCTCATAAGCGATACATCCAAAAACTCGTAGGTTTGATAATGATGGTTTGGAGCCTGAACAAACTTCATAAGGCATTTTGTCTTAGAGACCTTTGGTCGGACACATTTGTTCTGAATATAAGCTACAATGGAAACACTTCAGCCCAGAAGAATTTCAAAAGTGTCACATGAGCAAGCATACACTAGCCGAATTCGACTAAGGTCTTGTTCTTTCTCTCAACAAGTTCATTTGACTGAGGTGAATAGGAGATACTAAATTGTTGCTCAATGCCGTTGTTAAGGTAATACTCCTTGAATTCGGTAGAGATGTACTCTCCCCCGTTGTAGGACCTCGGTGCTTTAATTCTTTTACCAGTTTCCATTTTTGCACGCTCTTTGAATTGTCGAAAGATTTTGAAAGCCTCTGATTTTTGATTAATTAAATAAATAGCTCTTCTTGTCGAATATTCATCAATGAAGTAATGAAATACTTTGCATCAAACAACGACGGAGTTTGCATTGGACCACATATATCTGAATGAACAACATCTAAAACATCTTTTGTTGCATGCATATGACTTGATCTATCTACAAAAAATCCTAGTCTTCTTTCCAAGGATGCAGCTATGATAGACAGAGAGGTCAACTTTCTTGGTTGGATAGTCGAGATCGAGTGCTAGGAATTGTCTGGACATGTTCAACACATATGTATGATCCAAGTTTCCTAATCTATAATGCCAAAGTAATGTTGTATTGACAAGAACAGAGATTTTCAAGGCTTGGCTAGTGTTCGAATAACAATGCGCCAATCTATATAAGTTTCCATGCCTCTTGCCAAGTGCAAGGATCTTATTTGTCCTATCGATAATTCAGCATTAATCAAACTCAAACTCTACCCTACGACTCAGTGATTCTACTTACTGATAATAGATTCGTAGAGAGTTTAGGTACATACAAAACATTTGATAGTAGCTTGAATTGATCATGCTGGAACTTCAATCTTACAATGCCTTCACCTTCGATAGTGTGTGTACTATCGTCGCCAAGATGAATGAATTTCTTTGTATTGTAAGGCGTAGAGGAGTGAAAATGCTCACGATGACTAGTCATATGTTGAGTAGATCCAAAATCCAGAAACCAAGAATTATCGAATCGCGCCTTTTGGTCTTTGACCATAAACGCTCATTCATCCATGTCGAGTTCAGGAGATAAAATACTAAACCAGTATTGTTGGTGAAATGTTATCAGGCAAATTCAGCCAAGTGTGGTTGGATTCTCGAGGGAAATCCAACTCATGAGTGGTGAGTGTGTGCATTTGAAAAACAAAACTAAACATTATTGTCACAATACAAAAAATATGAATCTTGAAGTCAATAGAATTTTTATAAAGTCATTAAAGTCAAAATTACCATCTTGCCATCATCTAACAACCAGTAAAAGCTCCGAGTTGAGGAGAATATGCTCACCATCCATCCACAAGAACAACAACAACCGTGTCTAAAAAGAGAATTTTTGTGGGAACTAAAAGTGTCTACAAATATTCTCAACTATTATCCATGTCGCAACAAGTAGTCATTGCCGAGTTAAGTGACTCTAATCTTGTCCATAGCATGAGTACAAAGTCAAACATTGTCTTAATTCTACTAAAAGTTAATAGATCATAAAGCTAAAACTGCAAAACTAAGTAATTCAACATGCACGTGCGCGTGCGCGCGCGCACACACACACACACACACACACACACACACAAATATACATGTCTAAAGAGCAATAAAAATTGTTAAAAAAAGTGGCGACGTATAGATAACAAAACAAGAAGTATAAAAATTTTGATGCCAGGACCTCTCTCCTTGCTGTTGCTACTCCTGCTCGCTGCAAGTGTGTGTGTGTGTGTGTGTGTGTGAGAGAGAGAGAGAGAGAGAGAGAGAGAGAGAGAGAGAGAGAGAGAGAGAGAGAGAGAGAGAGAGAGAGAGAGAGAGATTCATAAACATTGGTAGTACCATGTTGATCACTTAGAAATTAGGTTTATGTGGAATAAGCCCAAGAAGACATGTGGATAAATGTAAAAAATTTATTTGGTTGAGCTATATTTTATCTCATAACTAAATAGCAAACATTCAATCATTTCTTTATGTAGTTCATTGTCAAGTGATAATCGTTACAATTGCACAATATGATTATTGAAAAACACTATAAATGAAACTCTTAAAATGACTATTAAAAACCAAAAACTAAATGAGTGTGTGTGTGTGTGTGGCACGTGTGCACCTCGATGTGTGCATGTGCATGAAAGGTGAGGAATGTTTGTGTGTTTGGACGCACATGCATGCTTGTGCATGCATGTGTGAGTGCTTGTGTGCATCCCACCATGTGGGTGCTATAAAAACCCCAACATGTTTCTTATCAATTAGCTACATGAAATTCAAAGTTGTCATTGTTTTTAGTCTGCTAATTTTTCCTTTCATTAGGCACAAATATATGTGGATGATTGAAAGGAATGACATTTCATTTTTGAGACAAAGAAATAAATGGCAAATGACCTTGCATTGGACTTAAATCAACTTCAATTTTTTTTGGAAATTGAACTATGGAGAGATGGTGAATAGAATTTTCACAAAGTAATACTATTAAGGATTGTGAGGAATATGCATTCATGTAAACCACCTGCAACTCTCCTTGATTCAAGTCGAAATTTATCAACTATGAATGATTTATTAAAGTCAATCTTGACTATTTGAAAATCATCTGATTTGTTTTGTTGATTGCTAAGGATGTGGGAGTTGAAAACTTAGAGAACCACTTAGTGCAAAGGAATAGAAAATTGCAATTGAAACGTTGGTGTCTCAAAACATAAGTACTTTAAAATGCACATTGTAGAAGCTTGAAAATTGCAAATTAGAGAAGCTTGTAGAAGGCATGGAAGACTAGACGATAAATGCCCTTACCTACTTCACCTACCCCAAAACGTTTACCTAGTGAAATGTATAGAAACTTGTGTTATTGATGACACATGGAGACTATGGATCTCTCATAATCATAGAAATCTTGATAGATAAAGAGGCCTCTCTTGCATTCTCTTCATGTAATTGCTAGGATCATGCTTGTTGTAATGACCTATTTTCACTATATAGTGGCATTTCAATTTCAATACAACTATAAATTCAATTTTCACTATCAAAATAATGTATTCTTCTTATTGATTGCGATATCTTATCAAATGCCTTGTTGTATGTGTACACTTGAATCTTAGATCTAGATTTCTAACAAAAGATCTACAAAGAACCTATATTAGCTATAGGATGCGGCTAGTGCCACTCATCATTCTACCAAAGAGAAGTGGATGGTGTGCACATGCACTACGTCGAGATGATACTCTTGCTAGAGCTAGTGGTAGATGAGGGATAGTGTTAATAGTATGTGATGACATCTATCTCAAAAGCTCCAAAGCTCTCCAGTGTAACTTCATTTGGATTTTATAATTGGTGGTCAATCATCAATCCACTTTTTTCTTGCATACATAACCTTGTTCTAGTTTGGAAATTTGGGAGTCATAAAACATGTGACCTTGAACCCAGTTAACAAGAATGCAAGTAAACAAAATATAAACATGTAAAGTAAAAAAAACGGGTGGTAATGCAAACATTTTTGCATTTATCTTTGATGTAAAAAAAGTCCACATTTCAAAACTAAATAATGTTGAAGCATGGAAGGCTTAGGTTAGACTTCTTCATTTTTTGCTAGGATTGTTTTTTGGGGGTTGCGTGCTTCTTTTTATAACATTGGTAATGTTTGCTAGACTAAAGGCTATCGTCCATACAATTTTGATGGTAAGTGTTGGAGTCTTCTAATTATTGTGCCAATTTTCTTTTCAATCTGGATTAGGTTGTTGTATTTTGCATGCATTGCAATGATTTTGTATAATTTGGTCATGAGCTTGGCATAATTTTCACTCATGTCTGTTTGTGAGGAGCTCCATATTGCTATATCAATATCATCAGTTGCGCTAGCTATGCATGGTATCTTGTTCAATTCATATGGAAGTCTGGATCTCTTTTTTAAATCTTTAGATTATACTGTGAGATTAGTCTATGCAACCCACATAAATAACCTCATAGATGCATGATCATGTTTGCACTATAGTTTGGGAGGCAAAAGTACAACTTCAGTCCTTAGTTTGTGGTTTTGTGCGAAGTGTATTCTCTTATTACAAATGCTTCCTATGTTTTAAAAATCGTGCTCGAAAGCAAAACAAGTGTCGAAATTCTCTAGCAATTCAAGCATTACAAGTAGTACAATTAATTTTCGTGACTATTCTTGCAACCATCAAACACGGGCTCAAAGGCCAAAGACATCATGAATGGCCCACAACTCAGAGAGTCTTCAATTACCAAACAAACATTCAATGTATGAAGGAAAAAAAAACACTTTGAACATGAATCGAAATCAACTGTAGATGCTTTTGATAAGTCAAGTGTATGCTTGTAAGATATTGAACTTTCTAGTTGTGAACAAGCTTACAACTCTTTCACCATTTGCACACATTGCTTCTTCCTCCACATAAGTCATGTCATATGCTAGTGATTTTCAGCAATACTTAAGAGGTCGAGTCAAACAGATTTGACGTGAAGGGCCCAAATCCGCTTATAGAACTCACAATAAGCTATTTAGAAAGTTTAATCTGCTACATGATAGTCAACAGTTATAGCATATATAAGGCACAGGGCCACTGGCCAAAAATGAGCTTTGTGGACTTACAAAGGGCTATGTAGAGAATTAAGTAGGCTAGTTAGTAATCAACGGTTTGCAAGTAGTTAATACAATATATAAGGGATTGTAACTGACTAATATGGCATATAACACAAGTGCCATTTGGATTAGTATCTATTGCTATCATTCACTTGTGCTTGGCCTTGAGAGATTGCTCTCTTGATAGCTTTGCATCATGTGCCTTTTGATCACAAGAAAGCATAGTTGCCAGTGAACATTCTGCCACCCTTGGGAAATGGGAGAATGGCATTCCCACCTGGCCCCTGACACAGAAACTTATAGAAATGGTTTTTATTGTAGGGGAGAACACGTTTGCAGCCATCCCCAACTCATTTCCAGTTGTCATCCCCACGACTCAAGGTTTGGGACCAAATCCTTGTCCCTTTAACATAACTTTTGCCTCTTGGCCCAATCATTTTGCTCAGCAGACCTATCTTGCCACTCCCAGATTACATATTGTCTATAATTTGAATGCTTAAGCTTGGCGCTCAAGAACCAATATGCTAAAGCAAGTCAAGGACATCTGAAGTGATGATTTGGCACTACCCAGTTTCTATCTCCGTTGGGAATGTCTCAATTCCTGGAGTCTCCATTGTTCCCATTCCCTCGCATCTATGCATGAAAGTCAATGCCAAACTTTGCAACTAGGCTATATCAATTGATCGGCTCTCGCATCTATGCATGAAAGTCAATGCGAAAATAAGGAAATAGGTTTGATAAATTGATTGGCTGCCCAATCAGCTATTGAGTTGATGGAGATTTTAAGACTAAACCTCCGATTTCCAACCGTTTTTCTTGTTTCCAATTCCGGCTGCTGGTTTTTATAACCACAGGCACATGGCATTTTTGGAGATTAGAGTCTGCAAAACACTTCATCAGAGCTCCTGCTGACAAAAGAGCTTATTTGGTCTCAAAGCTCAGATAAGGTGTGAACCTGCTAATTTCCGACACAGCAATTCTGATCTAATTTCCGATTTGTCGGTGAATTAGCTCATTGTTGCATCTAGATTTTATGCATGATCTCATCTCAACTGTCAGAGATTTAAGTTTTTCTTACAGTGTGCTACACATAATTCTAATGGTGATCAAGATCTCAGACATGGCTTTGGAAGAGCCTCCCAATCCTCTTTTTTGGTAACAAGAATTGCAATTCCAAAAGGATTCGAATCAACTTGTCATTCCAGCTAAACTTTTAGGGAACCTTTTGTTATTTTTAAAAATTTTCCCTCATTCTTTATTGAAAATTTGAAACAGAACATTAAATTTTTTGAAATAATGTCACCATAGAATAATTTGAACCAGGTGGGGAAAATTGAATCAATTCAAACTGACCAGTAACTATGATGGCAGGCTATTTTCAGAGTAATTTTAGTAGATGTCATTTCAACTTGGATTGTCTGTCCATTGACCATGACCTGGACAGAAACCGCAGGTATTTGTGCTAGACGTGATACTTTATGGTTTCAGCAACTTCAACCTTTAATAACTTTGGGAACTCAATAACTCAAATCTGATCCATTTCAAAGAAGCATTGCCGTAACATATCCAATGTTGTCATGCTCCAACCAGTCCATGTTCACAACAAATCGCAACTTGAATCCCCTCCCAAACATCGAATCCAAATAAAATTTTCAAGAAACCATTTTGTTTTTAGTTTGATGTTTTTGTTGATCAATGGCTTATCAATTGAGTTATCCACCACAATTTGGATCTACAGAACAAGAACAACTACCATAGCATGTGAATTACCTTTCCATTTTTTGGGACAAAATGCTTAAGTAGGGCAGTCATCATGTGCTCACATTTTGAGCTATGATTGATATAAGAGTCGGTCAAAAATTCGATGGAAAGAGCCAAATATGAGCACAAGGTGCTATATACACAGTTGAACAGTCTAATTAGTGATCAATGGGCTGTTGGAATAAGCATCTATTTCTCATTACCTAATTCCATGCTTTGTATTCTTGCTCTTGCATAATTGCTCTAGATGGCTACAATGCAAAACTCTAGAAGTAGACTTGCTTGATTGATTAGCTGTCCAAAGTGTTGAGGAGTTGACTTTATGCCGCGTTAAAGGGCACTATACCTCTTTTAACAACACTTCCAAGTGGCACACTATTTCCCACCAAAGCTGGCACTCCCTTGTTTATCAAGTTATGCAATTAGGGTTTGATGAATACCTAGAAAGTTTCTTTACATTCTCCAGAGGATTATAAATAGGGATTAGAGACATTCAGCTGTTACTTTTTGCTTATTGAGATGCTTGAACTATTTGTGGGAGAACTCATTTCCTTTGGTAGTAGGACGTTAGCCATTGATTAATGGCAATATCGTTGATCTCTTTTTGTGGGACATACTCGTTTATGCTTTATGTGATGCCATATCTATTATTGTGTTCATAACTTGGTATCAAAGCACTTTCTTGACTTAGTTTCAAATGCTGATTTTTTTTGCGTCCTCTCTCCATTTCTCCATGCTCCTCCTACCGACATTCTCTCTCTCCTTTCTCTTCCCTCTTCCACCAACTATTGTTTCATAACTTGGTATCAAAGCACTTTGACTTAGTTTCAATTGCTGATTTCTTTTTGTGGCCTTTCTCCATTTCTCCATGCTCCTACCTACATTCTCTCTCTCCTTTCTCTTTCCTCTTCCACCGACTATTCCACTAGCCAGATTCCACTCTATATGTCTAATCCTTCAAACTCTACCTAAACTTATATTTGGGCCACTCTAAAGACCACCTATACCTAACTCACATTTTCAGCTATGATCCATCCACCCAACAGATTACAATCGCTTAGTTACATTCCCTCAACCTCCCTCAGCTACTTACATGAGCTCCATGCTGCACCATCCCCTACCTTCACGTTGATTATTGCACGCTGCCCATTCTCCTACCTCTACTTCTAGCAGCTCTATCTTTCCTTTCCCTACTTCCGCCCACCATCTCATTTCCATTTACTCTCAGCATTGTTTCTCCACTCAGCCTTGTGTTTCCGTTATTCTATCTCTATCGCACTCTCTTCTTACTTCTGCTTTCCCCTACCATTCAAATCTTCCAACGATCCTTCCTATTACTACTGCCATCCTCTACCTATCTGCCAACCTTTAACAATCCTCACATATTTGATCTTCCACAAAAGACGACCACTTTGCTCCAATTTTTGCCACTACCATTTTCCTTTGTTAATTCAGCAATTATAAAATTGCCTCAGCTCCTCCATTGTTGCCTCCTTCATTTCTTGCTAATTTCACATTTACAATCAAGCAAAGTGCAGTTTTGAAGTAGCTCATGTATGTACATGCTTTGGTTAGAGAAAGTACTGTGCTCTTGTCTTCATACTTCAATGCCTAAACCATGGTGAAATTGTCCCAAGTCCTTTCATATCAACTCCTTTGACAAATGTCTTTGGACTTTTTTGATCATACTACTATTGCCTCCCATTCGAATCAAATCACCCTCAAATAGCACAAGTTCATCTTCTGAATGTAACATATACAAGTTCAAATCAGCTCGACTTCTTATGAAGTGTTCTTTAGGTAAGCACTCATCAATCCTTGAATATAGAAGATACAAGGGATTTCATTCTACCGCACTACTTGGTTGCTGGCATGCTTGCCGACTCGAATACACCTTGCGGCAAATTTGGATATCTTCACTTTATTTTCAAGTGGAAACAGGGAGATTCCACAAGGTTCCCATAGAGGAACAATTTTGCCAATCATGTACATGGGCAGTAGTATTAAAGTACAATTATATAAGATATATGTGTGTACAACAAGTGCATCCTAAGACTTATTCTCATTCTCCATTTTACTTTGAGATCAAAGGGAGGTGTCATTGTTCAAAGACTGGCTAGTTAAACTTCACTACTTGATATTGTGTGACCACTAGAGATGTGTTGCCTTGCTACAAGAGATGTTCTGAGTTGTCGCACATAAGCTCACAAAACCCTAAGTAAATACACAAAAACACCTAGCAAATTCGTCACTTTATTGATCTCAAGCAAATGTACATAGATCAACAAGCAAACATGAGACTGCTGGAAGTCTCCTCCCAACCATAGCTTCATAGGAATAAAATAGGGAATGTCTGGCAAGGTTCACACTATATCTCCTCAAGCACCCCTTAAACCCAACACATCGTAATATCGACACATGGCAAATTCCATGCACATCAACACTTGCCACTTGGCAGTACCCTGACACATAGGCAAGCTAGTAGGTTGACACATCTCACTCATACATTGGACCAATGGCAGTACCCTGACACATAGGCAAGCTAGTAGGTTGACACATCTCACTCATACATTGGACCAATTGTCCCAACATGTCCTGTTGACCAGTCCATTGGCCGTCCGACAAGTCTCACTCATGCACTTGACTAAGTGTTCCAATGAGGATATGAAACGTGTTGTTGACCAGTCAACCCTCCCTACTTTTGAAGAGGTCAATCCAGGAGACTACTACTACAACACAATTTTCAATTGCAATCACGGATTTCTATAGAACACTTTCGAACACGAGGATGCGTCCTAGGATACACTTGACACATAGATGTCTTATATAAATGTCCTTAATACTACTAGCCACACACATATCCAACAGTTCTAGTCTCTAGATTTTAAAATTATTTCATTTCATTTCTCATAATTTACACACACACAGTCAGACTACTTGATGACATTGTAGACGTTCTACTTAGTCTAGTTTTTATTTATGAATTTTGGAGGTGCATTGTGCTCCCTTGGATGACACATTTCATAGCTATTTCACGGTCTTATTACTAATTTGGCACTTATAGATATAATCTTTTTTTCTATCTCTCCTTATTTTCAACTGCTTTTTTAAGTAATATTTTCTTCCTTCACATAATCACTTGCTTTGGCTAAAGGCAAACTTCTTTCAAAAAATATGCCCCTTTTATCCCTTTTGTTAAGACAAATTTATTCAACGTAAAATATGAGGGCAAGTAAGTGTAGATAATTTGTAGCACCCACCTTTTCATTACCAGATCACAGAATTAATGAACCGTCCACGGTTCACCATGGTTCTGAGAACCATACAGTGAGCCGTACGGTTCACAAATTTTTTTGCCTGGAACTGTGGTGAACTGTACAGTTAGTTAATTAATTTTTTTTTTTTTTTTTGTTTCCCAACCAAAAATAGCCCAAATGCCAAAAAAAATCTGTGACATCTGTGAAATCTGTGAAATCTGGTTGAATCTGTGAAATCATTTGTGAAATCAGAGGACCATTTGTGAAATCTGTGAAATCTGGTTCAATCTGTGAAATCATTTGTGAAATCAGATCCAAAAATCTGTGAAATCTGGTTCAATCTGTGAAATAATTTGTGAAATCAGAGGACCATTTGTGAAATCTGTGTGAAATCTGTGTGAAATCTGTGAAATTTATGAAATGAGGACCAAAAATGCCTTGGGAGGGGTTTTGGGGGGGAATTGGGAAAAAAATAAATAATTTATTTATTTATTTATTAACTACAGGAACCGTACCATGGTTCATGAACCGTGGTACGGTTCCCACCACAGTTCCCAGGACCCACGGTTCTGATAACCGTGGGTTCTATGTACCAGATACAACAAGTGGGGCAAAGTGGCCTAGAACTCAAGCTATTGGTGAAACCTATCATGAATCTCATAAGCAGGCTTTTACTTTGTGGAGCTTAGCTCTACTATATCTAGGAGCCAACACCTTACCAAATATACACAAAAACACTATTTTTCGAGTCCAACACTTGAACTCAAGAAGCTTAATTTTTCACATGCTTTTATGGTTTTAGTGTCTTTTATGGTGATTACGATGCTCTAAGCCTACAATTTTGTCATGGTATAAGAGCTCTTGTTGTTTCCTAGAGTGTTTCCACGAAACACAGTTTGTTGGCAAACAAACCATGATTCGTCAATGAATCGACCAGGTCCGATTCAAATCGGAAAGAATTGAACCCCAAAAAAAAAACGGTTCTTTGATTTTGAACAATCCTTTGATTGTGACATCAACGAAACTTTGTCTTGGCTTTTCAATGTTCTGATTTGTATTCAAATGTTTACCTTGTGTATTGTGTGATGGATCATGAATAAATCATAAATTACGATGTTAAAAGTGGTAGTTGGAGTATGAAAAGGAAGTCATACCAGATCAATTGGATTTTGGGTGAAGGTCCTAGAAGCTTCTTGGAGCAACTTACTTGAAAGTAGGGCGGACTTTCTACCCGGACATCATGGTGAAGGTAAGGGCTAGAAAAGCAATATTGTTTGGCAGTTTCGAAGTCAAAAATTCATGATGTTCATCAAGTGGCATAATACCCTGGTTGGGGTTCATAAGAAACCCTATATTTTGGAAGCATTTCAATTCTTACTTTCTTTCAAAGCATTTTTCTCTTAGCTTAAAGAACCTAGGATGGCTAGTCTCAGTAAGAGTACTTAGCCTTGATGGTACAAATTACAGTCTGTGTTTTAAGATGCTGAAGAATACTCTAATATGATGCCATTTGCATGCTTCACTCGCACAGTGAAGCTAGAGTTCCTAGGCATACTATAGAAGATAAAGCACTAAATCA
The DNA here is from genome assembly GCA_029204225.1 of Diphasiastrum complanatum. Lineage (NCBI taxonomy): Eukaryota > Viridiplantae > Streptophyta > Lycopodiopsida > Lycopodiales > Lycopodiaceae > Diphasiastrum > Diphasiastrum complanatum. The sequence continues at coordinate 69,187,530 of CM055095.1, read as the reverse complement.
TTGAATTTATCTCAACTGTGATTAAAAAACTTGACTACTGAAATCACTAGCTGCATTTGCATAATATAGGCCAACAAATTATCATCCATACAAGAATTTCCTCATATGCTCGCCAGTCTAACAAATGATTCTTTGAAATGGATAAAAACGACTTATGGACCCAAAAGCATACTCTTATAAACCACAATGAAGCTAAGTACCTATTTGCAAGGCATTACGACAAACCATAGCTAGCTAGTGATGCAAATTCCAAAGTTCTTTTCCACCTAATTGTCCGACCTGATCAAAATGGAGCCTGGACATTGATCTATAACAAAAACTTGTCCAGATATATATGATTCACCCCATAAAATCAATTTCCGAGGCATGCAATTTTATATCATGCACCCTAAACCCTAAACCCCACATTTGCAGATAAGCTTTGCTCAATTCCTAGAGTTCATTTTGCTAATGCACCTACTTCTAACTAATCTAACCGAATAACTGGAACTGTTACTCACTAACCTCCACACGACACTCATGCGGCTTCTCTGGCAGAAGCTTCTGTGTTTTCAGACGGAGCAATGCCATCCTTGTCTTCGGGGTATCGCACAACCACCACAGGGCAGTCACAATGGTGCACGCAGTAGTCACTGACACTTCCAAGCCTTGCCTTTGTGGAACCCTTCGAGGCTCCAAACCCACGGCTTCCCATTATCACTGCATCGACACCGAGCCTCTCCACCTCCAAGCAGACCCTTTCCTTCATATCATGATCCTTCACTATATGAATCCTGTGGGGAATTTTTGCCTCAGCGAGCGGGTTACAAAGATCAAGACTTTTTGAGGAAGTAAAAGCATCGAAATCATCTTCCAGCTTCTGTTGCGATTCCTCATCTGTGTCATCATCTATGTGCAGGGACTGATCCACTAGGCCCCAGTCAGCTCCATACAGCACGCTCGTCGGCCTGACATGGAGAAGAATGACACTGTCGCCAGGTCGCAAGTAATTGGCAACCGCCCATTGCACAGCATAAGCACTCTCATCACTCAGATCAACTGCTATGGCAATTTTCCTCTGCCCAGACTGAAGTGACGATTGATGCATCATCATCTGCACAAGCACAGACATACAATCTCAGAAGCAGAAGTAGATGCAACAGATCTGCATCCCAATCTGCTTCCATGCAACAACCACTGAAAGCACCCCAAAAGGGAGCAGTAAGCAGAGAAATTGTATTCCTTTTACAACGACCCAATACAATAAAAAGGACTTTCATTATATCCTGCCTATGCTTTGTTCTGATTACAAACTCACTGGGACTTGTACGCTTCTATCAAAGGGGCTAGAAAGCTTTTCTGTTCTTTTCTTTGTATCCCCACAAAAGGCCCCTTCGATCAGCTCACCCCAAACTCCAGCTAAACCCTGCAAATGCACCAAAATAGAATTGTTAACAAATCCTTAAGCATGCGCTCGTGCTCTTGGCTGCTTTAGCATACGCCGCGGCCTATTGTACTGATCGACAGATGCAAAAACGAAAGGGCAAATCGAGAGGGAATGCGGAAAATTACAAGAATGGTAGAAGAAAGTAAAGATAATGAGAGAACTTACGCACACTCGACTATAGGAAAAAAGCAAAGAAGAGGAAAAAAACAGAGAGAGGAGCGAGATGCTTTCTTTTCTTCAAGCACATATAATATATATATATAACAACGACTTAGGCTTTGGGCTTAGCTTCATGGAGGGGTTTGAGCTCATCATCATGATGTATCCGCGAAGCTTTGTATTTGTATGTATGTATGTATACTTGAATGAGGGTTGTGGTTTCACACTACGGGTTTGCCTGACTCTTTCACTTGCCACCAGTGCCAAAAACCTATAATGTATTAAAAAAACCCTGGTGGTACTCTGTAGTTTCACACTACGGACAAGTCCCTTTGCCTGGCCCTTTCACTTGCCATCAGTGCCAAAAACCTATAATCTATTAAAAAAAGCCCACCAAATTTTTAATTTACCTACTAAGATTGTAGGTTTTTATAACCTACATGTTTGAGACTTTATAGGTTGTGAGCTTATCAAATATTAACTTATAGTTTTTTATTTTCATATAAATGTTTTTTTGGTTTAAAATTTTAAAAATAATTAGTTTGGCTCTAGGCTTTAACACATTCTTTGAGTGGCTCATAATAAAATTTTATCAAAGTGCATGACATTTTAGTTCTTTTTAAATACAAATCATACAAGTACTTTTTAATCTTTATTAAATTCTAATACATATAAAAATGCACAAATTTAACATTTTGATATTGATTATTTCATCACTGTAATTTCTTGTGTTTTCTAAAAGCTGCTGATTTTTTTAAGATCTCGTCTTTTGAATCCTAGATCTCAATTTGCTTGTCGGCAAAATATTACAAGTTTACATTAATAACTAATTCTATTGACTTAATAAAGCTATGCGACATAAGCTTTATATGAATCTACATGCCTTATTACACATAAACTTACTGCATTTCAAACAAGTTGTCGATATTTTAAAAAGTCAACTTCCTATAAGTTTTTTACAAACTCGATTTTTCGATAAAGATGTTGATTACATTCCTATACTTGTTGGCTTTTGCGAACAATGACCCAAAGTTTGAATCAATTGAAATCCTAATTTAGAAGGATAAATAAATTATTGTGGCCAAATAGGGTTTGGACCTACCGTAAAAGGATGTAACTCATGGAGAGACAAAGCCTGCGTAGGAAACGCCCAAGTATCATGGAAAATAAGAAATGACATGCACAGTTTGCTTTTGGCTTTTTCTAAGTGGTATGCAATAGAGATGGGGCTGATGAGGAGATGGAAAGGCTAAATTCTTTTGGACAGAATGTCATTATGCATGCAATGCAAGAGTAGGAAGCTCTGCCCACCTCCTTGAGTGGTCGTTCAAGTGGATTGCAAGAAAAGAAAATTTTTGCAGTGTCAGCTATACATGATTATCGTGTGAAAAATTCAACCAGTTAAGTTGAGTTAAATTGAGACCAACTTGAAATTTCAACTTAGAGATAGATTTGTTTATGTCAACAAGGCCTTAGAATTGTGTTTTTACTATTTTTGACAAGTAGTGAAGTTGATAAGGTCGGATTTAGACCTACTCTCATTGGTTGATATACATACATTTGCATTTAGTCACTTAAAACTAGGTTTTTGATGAAGTACCTAAAAGTTGTTATTTAGAGCAAGTGGCAAAGTGACATTATGACTGTTATAAATAGTTGTACCAATATGGAGAACAGATCTTGATGTTCTCATTTTGTATGGAGAACTTTTCTCTTTTGATTCTATGTCCATCTCTTTCATATTTCTCATGATATCTTGAGTTCTAATGTGTAGAATGTGATTTTTCTTTTTGTACTTGATTCCACACGTGTGAAGGATAGTGTGCTACTAGTGTTGTATGGATAGGGATAGTACTCTATCATATCTTCTTGATTTTGATCAGATCTACATGTATTTCCAGTTCTAGCATGGTAGATGCATTATTTCTAGCTTGTAGATGATTCTAGATGTCATCCAAATTTAGCCAAGATCTAATTGATCCATTAAGTATGTTTTGGATCTGATTTTTTCACATGGTATCAGAGTAGGTTTCGGGCTAAAGTTGGTCGATTTGCCAGATCTAGAAGTGGATTTGAAGGCACCATAAATTCTATTGTGAATTGGAGTGGTTTCTATCTCAAATCAAGCATTTTCAAGTGTATAAAGTGGAAAATTGCTCATAATTGTGTATTTTGCTTTCTATTAGTAGATGTGTCAAGGTTCTAGCTTTTGCATGTAGTTTTTTATTGATTCAATATTTTTCATTTTTGTGAAAACTCAAAATTTGATAGAATCTCTTGTTTTAGAGGTTCTGATCTTTTCAAGAGTGTGGTTCTGAGTTCAAAAGTTCATTATATTGTAGGTTGATCAAGTGTGATCAAAATATCATCAATTTTATGTGCTAGATTTGCTAGAAGAGAGAAAAAGAGAGACTAGATTGTTTTCAAATCTTTGTGATTTCTTCTTGTCATCATTTGTTGATTTTCGAGGAAGTGCTAGGTGCATTGGAACAATTTCAAAGGAAAAGATCAATCATTGAAACATGGCAACCTCAGTGGCTTCATGTTGGAGAGCAATGATAGGCTTACCTCAAGCAACTATTCAACTTGGAAGGTGAGGATGGAGTCTTTGCTAGAGCTGAATGAGTTGATGAATATTGTTGTATGTGTGGAGGAGAGACCTTTGGCACCTCAAGAACAATTGAGGTATTATAGGAGGGCAAAGAAAGCTCTTCATATAATCAAGATTAATGTGACTAATGAACTTCTCAAAAAAGTTGGTGAGTGCACTACATTTAGTGAGACTTGGGAAGCCTTGAAGAAGGTTTATGAATCCAAGCCTACATCTAGGATCAAAAACCTAAGGAGGAAAACCTTTCAAAGTCTTCAAAAGAAGGATGCAAGTTCTCATCCTTTTGTTTTGAAAGTTAAAGCTTTGAATGATGAATTAGCACATATTGGTGAAAGCATTAAGGATGTTGAGCTTGTTCAAGTCATTCTTAATGGCTTATTGGATGATCACACTAGCTTTGCTATTCAAAAGAAATTTCCAAGTATGGAGGACTTGCAAGAGGTCTTAGTGGCTAAAGAGCTTAGACTCCAAGCAAGAGGAGGAGTTGGAGAGGAGGAAGCTATGTTCTCAAAAGGCAAGTTCAAAGGCAAGGGCAAAAGCAAGTGGTCTAAAGGGAAAGATCAAAGTGAGCCTTTTACTTTTGTTGGAAAGAAGAAAGATAGATCAAAGCTAAAACATTTCTGCTATGGAGGCAAAGGACATTTTGCAACTGATTGCTTCAAGAAGAAAAGAGATCAAGGTGATAAGCAATGCAATCTAACTCTTGATGAGGATGGTGTTGAACAAAATTCAAATGTTATGTCATCATGTTTGTTGGCGAATCATGGACATATTGATCCTTGGTGGATTGATAGTGGAGCTACATCACATACGACATTTCATAAGGAATAATACTCATTATTGGTGGAATTTGAAGGTGACAAGAAGGTGATCTACATGGCCAATGATGGTGAGGTTGCAATCAAGGGGATAGGCCAATTCCTATCTCTCTCTCTACCAATAGGAATGTGAATTTGAAGTATATTTCATTCATTCCATCAATCACTAATAATCTTTTTAGTGTTCGTAGACAAGGGTTTCAAGGTGGAGTTTGATGGTGATGCTTGTTTGATCAAGAAGGAAGGTGAATTGATTGCAAAACGGAAGAGTATGTTGTTGCTAACCAAATTGGATGTATGTAAAAGGAGCAATTGTCAATGCAAGAGGTATGGCACAAGAAATTGGGGCATTCACCTTCAATTCATTGGAGGTGATGGCAAACAAGCAAATTGTTTTTGGTCTTCCCAAATCTCTAACTAGCATAAATCATGTTTGTGAGCAATGTGCTTTATCAAAGTCACATAGGTTACCTTACAAGAGACTTATTGATGATTTCAGTAGATTTTGTTGGGTGTATCTACTAAAGAGCAAGGATGAGAGGTTTGATGTGTTTGTCTAGTTCAAGATTGCAAGGGAAGTTCAATTCAACACCAAGTTCAAGTGTTTGAGAAGTGAAAATGGTGATGAGTATTGTTACCAAGTTAAATGCATTTTGTGATGCAAATGGGATCAAGAGGGAGTTCACAAGTCCAAGAACACCACAACAAAATGGACTGCCTGAGAGAAAGAATAGAACCTTATGTAAAGGAGCCAAATCAATGAGGTTAGGTGCCAATCTTCCTAAAGGTTGATATACATGCATTGCATTTATTCACTTAAAACTAGATATTTGATGAAGTTCCTAGAAGTGACTATTTTAGGGCAGGTGGCCAAGTGACATTATGGCTATTATTTATAGCTATACCAATGTGGAAAACAGATCTTGATGTTCTCATTTTGTATGGAGAACTTTTCTCTTTTGATTTTATGTCCATCTCTTTCATATTTCTCATGATATCTTCTATTGTGTAGAATGTGATTTTTTTTGTTGTACTTGAATCCACATGTGTGAAGGATAGTGTGCTATTGATTTTGTATGGAAAGGGACTGTAGGATGTCATATCTTAGTGATTTTGAATTAGATCTACATGTATTTCCAAGTTCTAGCATGGTAGATGCATGATTTCTAGCTTGTAAATGTTGGAATTAAGCATCACTCTAGCTCACCAGAACTTGAAACTTTTGATTCATCCAGAACTGACTCTTTCGAGAGTCATTACTATGTTGTTACAAAAAGACACGTGGATGAACAAAGCCACAAGTTCCTCAACTGATTCTCACGTCTTATACACCAACAAGAGCATGACTAAGCGGAAGAAGAAGAAAGACCCGAATCAAGCAAAGCCGGACCAGAAACTAGCACAACACAAAGAACAATCAAATCAACAGACAAAGAAGAAGCTGTTCTGCAAATACTGCAAGCAAAACAACCATGAAATTCAAGACTGTCGGATACTACAAGCGAAGAACAACAGCAAGGGGCAGTCGAATCAAGTGGAAAATGCAACTGCAGAAGCTACACAGCCTATTCAAGAAGCGGATCATGATGCCTTCATGACCAGCCATCAAGGAGCATCCGGCGATAGTTCTTGGTTCCTAGATTCCAGAGCCACTCAGCACATGACCAGCCTCATTGGCTGTTTTGAGTCCTATACACCTTACAGTACCCAGAAATATGTTCACCTTGGAGACAATAGCACACAAGCTATTAAAGGTGAAGGTACTTTGAGATTAAGCTTTGCAAATGATCAATCTAAGCTACTTTCTAAGGTCCTGTATGTACCAAACTTATCTACAAATCTGCTCTTTCTAAGCAGAATCACAGATCTAGGACATAAAGTAGAATTTGAATGTGATCAGTGCAAAGTAGTTGATAGGACAGGCAAGATCCTAGCACTCGAAAAGAGACATGGATACTTGTATAAATCAAGTCTTTGCTTTTTTGCCTCTAGTCAGACGCTCAGTACTTCCATTCATGCAAATAAAAGTTTACTTTGGCATTATAGACTTGGTCACTTGAATCATGCTGCTGTATAACAAATGTCTAGACAATCTATTGTTCTTGATCTCTACTATCCTCGTGATAAAGTCGAGTTACCTGTCTGTCAAGGCTGTCTAGTTGGTAAACAGACTAGGAAACCATTTAAATCAAGCCATCAGCATATTGCTAGAGATTAGACATTGTACATTCAGACATTTGTGGCCCGATGAAAAATCCTTCGTTGAAGGATGTAAAGTATTTTATAACTTTTATTGATGAATTTTCTAGAAGGACCATGGTGTATTTTATAAAGAAGAAATCAAAAGCCTTCAACTACTTTAGAATCTTCAAGGAGCGTGCAGAAAAGGAGACTAGACGGACGATCAAGGCTCTAAGGTCAAACAATGGTGGAGAATATATCTCTATCGAGTTTAAGGAGTACTTCCAAAGCCAAGGCATTGAACAACAATTTATCACTCCTCACAATCCTCAATCTAATGGCTTAGCCGAGAGGAAGAACCGTACCCTGGTTGAATCTGCTAAATGTATACTAGTGCATGCATTGTTGCCCAAGAGATTCTGGGCTGAAGCTGTCTCCACTGCAGCTTACGTCCAAAATAGACGTTCGACCAAGGCCCTCTCTGGCAAGACACCCCACGAGGTGTGGACAGACTCTAAGCCTTCTGTGAAGAACCTAAGAGTGTTTGGGTGCATTGCCTACGCACAGATCCCGAAAGACACGAGGAAGAAATTGGACTCCCAAATTCTCAAAACCATCCTGATCGGATATACTTCATTTGATAATACATACAAGCTGTATGATCCTAATACCCAACAAATCTTGTATAGCCGGGATACAGTCTTTATCGAGGATCAGTTCGTCAACATCATAGGCAAGTATATTGCTCCAAAAGAACCTTCATCACCTGCCATTGATATAGCTGTCCGAGCTTCTGGCTTAGACATGTCTATTGTCGACCCACTTCGTGACAACGAATCAGACAAAGACATTGCTGCTACTCAACAACAAGTCCCAAGAGTGGTTCATCAGTCAAATTCTCCCAAAAGATCAAGCCGAGTGTGCACACAGTCCACAAGGTATACTCCTAAGTCTGTTTGTCTCTTGATACAGGAACTGACCACAGGTGAAGAGGCACTCAGCCAACCAGACTCTGATCTCTAGAGAGAAGCTATGGACAGAGAGTACTCCTCTCTGATCAAGAACCAGACATGGTCACTAGTCGAAGCTCCTATTGGCTGCAATATAATTGATTGCAAATAGATCTTCAAGATCAAATACAATGCCAATGGAACAATTGATCGAAGGAAGGCAAGACTAGTAGCAAGAGGTTTCACTCAGATCTCCAACGTCGACTACAGCGAGACTTTCAGTCCAGTAGTCAAACATTCATCGATCTAAATGCTCCTATCTTATGCGACAACTGCTGACCTCGAAGTACATCAACTTGATGTACAAACAACCTATCTGAATGAAGTTGTACAAGAAGACATCTACATGATCTGACCCGAAGGATACATTCTGGAAGTATGCAGAATCATGTCTGTAAACTCCACAAAGTACTTCATGGCTTGAAATAGTCTGCTAGAGCTTGGTTTCAGAGGATCAACACATTTCTCATCGAACAAGAATTCAAACCAAGCACTACTGATTGCAACATCTATTTCAAGTCAATGTAGCAATCCTTCATTATCATCACCTTATACGTGAATGATATGTTGCTCTTCAGCAACAATACCAATATGGTCAAGGATTCAAAGCAGATGTTAGTTTCAGAGTTCGACATGACTGATCTGGACGAAGCTCACTTCTGTCTGGGCATTCTAATCCACAGAGATAGAGCAAAATGACCTATTTACATCACTCAACAAAGGTATCTACACAATGTTCTTAATAGATACAATCTAATGAATTATAAATTAGCTTACTCACCAATGGATCCAGACCTACATTTGTCAAAGGACCAATGTCCCCAGACCAAGCAGGAAGAGGAGCAGATGAGAGAGTATCCTTATCGATCGATACTTGGATCTCTCATGTACGCAATGGTCTGTACAAGACTAGATATCTCTTTTGCAGTAAGCTCACTCAGCCAATATATGGCTAATCCTGGCATTACCCATTGGAAGGCTCTCATAAGAGTCATGAGGTATATTTGAACTACCATGGACCAGTGCATCTACTATGGAGATGTCAGCAATGACAATCTTCATCAGCTCAGTGGGTATTTAGATGCAAGTTGCACCTATTCCACGCCTATCACGGATAGTACCATCAGGGTCTCCTGCTGTTGCCACCTCCACGACTGTCGATTTTGGTGATGCTCTCGGGTTAGTTTCAAGCCTTGGACAAGTGATCCAGTCTATGCTGGATAAAAAAAAAAGAAATGGAACAGAGGATCTCTGTTTTAGGATCCGAAAACACTCTGATCAGCCAAAAAATTGTCCAGCTGGATCGAGAGGTGAAGATAGCCAAGCAACATGAAGAAAAGGCTGAAAGCGAAAAGACATTGGCCCAGGAACAAGCTGATTACTTGGAAACCTACATCAGCTCCCTACAAAATGCCCTGACAACCGCACAGGATCAGGTAGATAAGGTAGTGCAAGATGCCAAGCAACAGGTGCAGCTGCTGAAGGGGCAATTACAAATGGCTGAACAAGATCGCACACGGCTTCAAGGTGAATTGGATGCGACCACCCTTGAGCATGATGCATATCTGCAAACACAAATACTCGATCATCAGGTCACACCGACGGAGATTGCATATTTGTTCAAGAAAATGGAAACATACAAAGTGGCCATTCAGGGATTCCAAGGTCGCTTTGATAGGTTCAAAGGAGCAGCTTCAACAAAGTTGGCAAAGGCAAAATAGACCATCAATGTCTATGAAAAAGCCGCTGCTCAAGTGTTGGAAGTCAGACCACAAATCTCCATCCCGATCATGCCGCAATTCTCTCCTTTGTGCCAAGAAGCTGTACAGATGGATACAAGGGTTGATTCGAACATGGACCAAGGGGGAGCTCTAGATCTACCAGATCAACCGCCAACTATATCGGCAGTACATGCGGGTCCATCCTCATCAAGGACAAGCCATTTACTCAGAAGGCCCATCAGCGTGGAAGACCAGATCCAGACCTTCTTAAAGTAGCATCCACATGAGTCCTCGCGTGGCAGATGGGTTCTCAAATTTAAGACCCCCGAGATCGAGGCCGACCAAAGAAATACCTGCATTGGGAGAGCAGTCGGCATGGAGAATCACGGTTTTTGAGAAAACTCCGAAATCAATTAGGAGTTACGTTGCCATCCCTCGCCAGTTGCGGGTAGATCCTTATTATGTGCCAATGCCGCGAAGACAAAAATGGAAAGATTTGGGATTGGCTATGGATAAAGTCACCATCCATACACCCAATTGGCCAATCATCCACCAGACTTACAGCTGGAATATATCAGTGGATTTCCACCGGGCCTTACAGGCATATCAGAGAGAGTATGTCCACTCTCCGAATCCAACGGTGCAACAATCGGCAATGTTTATAAAAGATCTAACTCTGTTGGCGTCAGTGGCAACCAAATGGGACGATTGCCTTCCTACCCTGACATTTGATCCAAAAAAACAGATGGCCTCAGAGCAAATCAAAGATCAGCTGCCGATTGCTCCACTGTATTTTCGTGCGGCTATGATGGGAGGCTCCTGGGAATCCCGCTTCACCTCATGGACAACTTTCAAGTGGATTGCCGGAGCCCATCGTTGTTTCCTACCGCATAATTTGGATTTCAATACTGAACGCCTTGACTTTATGGAGAAGGTGCAGTATCATTTAATTAAGATTCGGCGCAAAGCCAATAAAAGTCCCCAATAACTACATATTATAGGTGTCGTAGGACCGCCACCAGTTTTGGTGGAGAATACTGTTGGAGGGTTTGCAGATCCCAAGGCTACCCTAACCCTAGTTAATAAGTGAGAGGGATTCGGCACCCTACATGTGTAAGTCCAACCCAATGATCACATAGTTATTTGATTAATTAGAATGTTAATAAAAGGACTTTAGGCCTTTTTGCGGGACTTTTAATGTCACAGGGCCTAAATGTCAAGTTAGTGAATAAAGTTGGGTTTCCATCCAATTTTGATGGTTCCCACACTTTTTTAAATTTGAATAAGAGGCAAGACTGGACCAATAGGATTCAGAGGCCAGGGTCCTCCTCTCTACTATAAAAAGAGACCAACTCGAGTTGCTCCTCATGTTCATTTCCTCATTTCAATAAAGTAGATTGGTTCTCTTTAGAAATGGATTGATGAATGTCCTTGCTCTTCCTCTCTTTTCCTCCATTTCTTATGCTTTCTTTGGATTTTGCTAATTGTTGGATTTTATCATTATTGGGATTACTATTTCTTATGTTTTTTGTGAGAGAGAAAGGGAGAGAGAGAAGAGTAAGTTTCTATCATTGTTGTGGATTTAGGATTAATGGAAGTAGGGATGTAGTGTTAATGCTTAGTGTTAATGGATGTTAGTGTTAGATCCTCCATTCATGTTGAAATCTGAACTATACTATCGATCTCATGGGAACGAACCTCCGTGTGATAACTAACTCCGTCTCTTTGATGCTAGATTGACTAAATCTTGGATTCAGGTTAGGCAAGGAAAGAAACCCACTACAGTCGGTGGAGCTAGTATTAAGATTTAAGTCCTTGACTATAGAATTATGATGCATATACAAGATTGACCTCATGTTTAGCTCACCTTGAGCGACAAAAACTTCTTCCTAAAGAAGAGACGAGTCGAAACATATGTTGTCTTGTATAGACGAGAGAGAATGTCCCATTCTTCTTTCGAACTGGAACAATTAGCTACATGAGCTATTTGTGAATCTTTAAGATTCAAAGATACAATGGAAAGAGCTTTGCCATCCTTAGCTTCCCAGGTGTTCAGCATGTCAGATTCAACTAGTCTGGCTATTGAACCATTGACGTATCCCCAAAGTTTTTTTTCTGTGAGTATCATTTTCATCTTGAACGTCCACATGTGGAAGTCGTCGCCGTTGAAATTGTTGATCAAGCGGATTTCTAAAGATGTTTCTTCCATGATGATGATCTAAGTAAAGTAAACAGTTTCATATATTAATTAGTAGTTTGGAACGAGGCTCTGATACCACTCTGAGTGAGAGATTTCAACAAGTTTAGTGTTGGATTTATCTCCTCTACTCTCATAAATCCCATTTTAATTTGCCTCCATTCATGCTACATTTTTACTCACGTTGTCGCACAGTTCGCATATTTATATGTAAAATAAGACAGATGAATAAAACGCGGTTGCCTACATAAATACAAGTAAATTCTCATGGAAAAGAAAAGACGAAATTGTGTTTTTACACGTGTTTTGTGACAGGCGAAAAAGACGACATTGCCTTACAAAATGCCAATGGTGCCCTAGGAAAAGTGAAGGCACCCTATAAATCAAACCCTAAGGCATTTCGTCTTAGTGATGCATTTTTCGCATCTTTACCAACGTTCATTTCAGCAAAGGCTGACGTCATGGCCCTTTTTCACGCTCACCCCATGCAACTGTGCCAACAAACTTGACAACGATAGCAGCCACCCACGATCTTCTACAGATAGCACATCCACTTTGTACTTTCTTCATCTGCACACCTGTAACATTGTGTATATATGTTGAATACCATTTGCGTATTTAGAGGGATTTTTTATTTCAAGAGATTGAAGATCAAGTGTGTGTAATATAATAGCATCGGAAAAATCAGAGATAGACAAAGTAGATGCCTTGTGTATTGATTCTTTATTGTCAGTAATAGGTTCATTCCTCTTACAAATTGAATTAGCTTTGTAGAGCACGCGGTTTCGTCCGCTATTGTCTTGTGCTCTACTGCATTATTTACATGTATATTTTGCTATACTTAATCTGATAATAGCTCTTTTGTTCTGCATTCAGATCTGTGTCAATTTTGTTATGCTTATTTTCATTATGTTTGACTTTCTTATTGCTCAATCTGGTAATCTGTTTTTAGCAAGTTATTATTAGTCTAGCCGTTGACGACTAATATTTAGTCTTGTCTTTCGCGAATCATTCGTGACTGATTATCAGTCGAGCTCAGTCTAGCTCTTTGCGAATCATTTGCGATAGATAATTTGGCTAGCTGTTTGCAACAAATTATTCTTCTGGTGTGTTTGGCCACGTAATGACCATGATTTCCATCATTCTTATTCTATTCATTTCTGATAGGAGTAGTCATGCTTAGGGAAAGAGTAATATAGCTCATTCCGCTGCGCACGAACACTTTCGAGTTTTGAGTTCGTTCTTTTTTCGTGTTCGTTTTTTTTTTTTGAGCTATTTTTGTTTCTCACACACGATTAATCCTCTTTCTCCCAACATGATATTAGAGCTTCTTTTCGTAGCCTGATAAGCTTCCACAGTACAAGACTCTACTACCCGATAGAGTAATTGTCTTCTTGTTCTATAATTCTATACCAAATTTTCATACTTAAGTCATTGGTAGTTTTTCCTATCACTTAGACTAATTCTTCCACATGGATTTCCAAGGGAAGGCCAGTCCCATCATGGACAAGCTTGATGGTGCCAATTATCATCTGTGAAAATTTAAGATGAAAATTGTACTAATGGCTAAAGAATTGTACCGTTGTTACAAGTGCAGAAGGGACACCCGAAGCAGACGACGTAGCAATCGCCAGATGGAAGACGAAGGATGGAAAGGCTTTCACGCTGATTATCCTGAACATTACAAATACTCATATCGGCCATGTATCCGAGGCTCAGACATCGAAGGAAGTCTGGGATATCTTGAACACACTATACGAAGTGCGAGATATAGCTTCCAAGCTATATCTCAGAAAGAAATTTTACTCCCTCAAGATGACGAATGGTGATTCCCTGCAGAATCACATCAATCAATTCAAGAACCTGCTAAGGCAAATGGCCGTATCGGATCTGTCATAGATGATCAAGACGCAGTGATGCAACTACTTACTTGGGCATAGGATTGTGATCTGATCATTGTACTTACAACTGCTTAATTCAGATTCTCTATTCTTCTTATGTGTATTACACTATGAATGTTTTTTGATAGTTTTCTTTTTCTATTGACTTTCACTCAATTCAGAATGTCTAATATTTGAAGGTAGCATGGTTGTCTTAGACGTCTAATTGTTTGCTCCTTCATCAAAAAGCCTCTATGTTGGAGTTGTGTCTCTTCTTCCACACGTAAACTATTCGAGATCACCCCAACATAGTGTGAAGTATTTTAGATCATTCAAGATCCAATCCATGCCCCTGATCTTTGGTTACAAAAAGGAGCAAACCAACAATCCTGCCAATGTAGAAAAACCAACATCTACATACAAAATGAGATGCAAACTTTAAGAGATACTAATCAAACATGAACCAAAACATAAAATATAGTTGTTTTCCGTACAATTATAGTACCCTACTATATTTCACATGTGTGAAACCAAAAATAGCAATAAATGATCATTCTACACATAGAATTGCAAGATAACATTCCTCCATCAACTGATTCATCTCCAATAACGACTCCATCCTCACCTTCCAAGTAGAATAGTTGACTGAGGTAAGCCTATCATTGTCTTCGAACATGAATCCACCACTTGTAGCCATGTTGTAATGACCTGATCTTCTTCTTTTAACCTGTTTCAATGCACAAAACACTCTCTTGAATGTCAACAAATGAACTCAAGAAGAAATCACAAAGATATGGAACCTGTCAAATCTCTTCTAGCACTTCTAACTAAAAAATCAACACATAGAATAGTGAAATCTTGATCAACCTATGATCTATCCTCAATATAATGATTCTTGCCACTTCCTAAGATTGAAGCACACTCAAATGAAGTTCATTAACCTCACAAACTAGAGATCCAATCAAAATTAGGGTTTTGACAAAATCACAAAAAATTGAATATCTCAAATTCTACATGCAATTTTTAGAAACTTGATATATCATCTTGTAGTCTCCAATGAGACCTTCCTAATGCACCAAAAATCATCTAATTCCAGTGAACCAAGTGTGAAATCTGAATTGATCAAGTATATAACCCTATATTGAGTTTTGACCTACAAAAGATCAATTCTACACATGCAAAAATGCTGATTTTTGAGTAGAAATCAATCTAGCATGCTCTAGCATTGGTAACTCCTCCAAATATTTGATAAATGTGGATGATCCTTTCATAACCTTAGCTCTGATACCATGTGAAGGATTTCAGACCATTCAAGATCCAATCCATGTCCTGATCTTTGGTTACAAAAATGAGCAAACCAACAATCCTGCCAATGTAGAAAAATCAGCATCTACACACAAAATGAGATGCAAACTCTAAGAGATACTGATAAAACATGAACCAAAACATAAAATATAGTTGTTGTCCATACAAGTACAGTACCCTATTGTATTTCACACGTGTTAAACCGAAAATAGCAATAAATGATCATTCTACACATAGAATTGCAAGATTACATCATGAGAGTGCACCAATGAGTAGTAAAACCCAAATAGAACCATGTATAATGATGAAATGAGAGAGAGAAGAGAGAAGATATGTCTCTCCACGAGTTACATCCTTTTATAGAGTGTCTAAATGCTATTTAGCCACTTGGCTTTCCCTCCAAAATGTAAACCCTACTATTTTTGGGTCTAGATTCAATGTACCCAAAGTTCAAATTTGAATCTCTCTCAAACTCGACTATCAACTTTCCCACACTTTCAAAAAGTGTTTATTGAATGTATTTTAAACTAATATAACTTCAAAAAGTTTATCTCTAAATCTAAAATGAGTTTTGGCCTCATATTAACAATTTACCAAAATATGACTAAATGTTGGGAGAAATAGGGTTAGTCATATGTGGGAAACAAAAATAGCTTGAAAAGAAAACGAACACAAGAAAGGAGCGAACTCGAAACTCAAAAGTCTTCGTGCGCAGTGGAATGAGCTATATTCCCTTTTCCTAAGCATGACTACGTCTATAAAAAATGAACAAAATTTTAGTGATGGAAATCACGGTCATTCTGATTACGTAGCCAAACATTAATAAATAAAACACCAGAAGAATAATTTGTCGCAAACAACAGCTAGACAAATTATCTGTTGCGAATAATTTGTGAAGACCTAGACTAAGCTCGACTGATAATCAGTCGCGAGTGATTCGCGAAAGGCAAGACTAAATATCAGTCGTCAACGGCTAGACAAATAAAAACTCACTAAAAACATATTACCAGATTGAGCAACAAGAAAGTCAGACAGAATGAAAATAAGCATAGCAATATTGACACAGATCTGAACGCAGAACAAAAGAGCTATTATTAGATTAAGTATAGCAAAATATACATGTCAATAATGTGGTAGAACACAAGACAATAGCGGACAAAACCGCGTGCTCTACAAAGCTAATTCAATATGTAAGAGGAATGAACCTATTACTGACAATAAAGAATCAATGCACAAGGCATCTACTTCGTCTATTTATAATAAGCTTCCGATGCTATTATATTACACACACTTGATCTTCAATCTCTTGAAATAAAAAATCTCTCTAAATATGCAAATGGTATTCAGCAAATATACACAATGTTACAAGTGTGCAGATGAAGAAAGTACAAAGTGGATGTGCTGTCTGTAGGAGATCATGGGTGACTGCTGTCGTTGTCAAGTCTGTTAGCACAGTTGCATGGGGTGAGCGTAAAAAAGGGCCGTGACATCAGCCTTTGCTGAAATGAACGTTGGTGAAGATGCGAAAAATGCGTCACTAAGATGAAATGCCTTAGGGTTTGATTTACAGGGTGCCTTCGCTTTTCCTAGGGCACCTTTGGCATATTGTAAGGCAGTGTCGCCTTTTTGCCTGTCACAAAACATGTGTAAAAACACAGTTTTGTCTTTTCTTCGCTTGTGAAAATTTACTTGTATTATGCAGACAGTCACGTTTTATTCGTCTATCTTATTTTAAATGTAAATATGCAGACTGTGCGACAACGTGAGTAAAAATGCAGCATGAATGGAGGCAGATTAAAATGAGATTCAGGAGAGTAGAGAAGATAAATCCAACACCCCCCCTTAATCTGGATCACTGAATGCCTTGATCTTCAGACTAAGCAATGCACAAAATTTGTTGTGTGCATTAACACTTAATGCTTTTGTGAATATATCTACAACCATGTCCTGCGTTCTACAGTACGTTAAGCTTACCTCCTTTTTGAGAACATTCCCCCTGATGTATTGATATCTGATTTCAATGTGCTTACTCCTAGAGCAAAATCTAGGGTTTGCCGACAAGGCAATAGCACTCTGATTATCATAGAATAAAATTGTAGGACTGTACTGATACAGATTAACGTTTGACAATAAATTTCTCAATCAAAATGCTTCCTTAATAGATTGAGAAGCAGCAATGTATTCTGCTTCTGTAGAAGAAAGTGCAATAGAGGTTTGCTTATGACTGTTCCATGAGATAGGACCGTCGTTGAAGAAGAATTTAAATCCAGATGTGGACTTACGATTAGTTTACATCTCCAAAGTCTCTACTTTTTCAAAAATATCCTCATCTTCAAACTCTTCAGGCACCATGGCGTCGAACTGCTTTGCTGACTTGACTTGTGTCGACCCGAAGTGTGGCTGGGCTACCTTGTGTGGGTGGTTGCTGACTGGCATCTTTGACACCAACAGTAGCTTCATGGATATGCTCGACTCCTCTTCCAGGGGATTGGGGTTCAAAGGGTGCTGGACTCTAGGGCATTTCAAAGATTTCGGTGGTCCCAAGGGGGTCGGAATCATCGAACATGTGCAAAAAGTACAAAAAGGACCAAGAGTGGATCCTAATTTTATCCTCAAGAGGGATTGGTTGTCAAATTACTTGATCTATCAATCTACTTCAAATTAAGATCAATCTAGATCAATTCTAGACACAAAGTCCTAACAAGAACAATCATTAATTGAAGGTAAGAGTACTTTCTGGTTTCACACGTGTGAAACACTGTCTGAGTACGGACTCCAACCTGAAAATCAAGTACACATCGTGTGAAACACTGTCTGAGTACGGACTCCAACCTGAAAATCAAGTGCACATTGATAGAACCTCAAAACAATCAAAACAAATGTAGACAAATGGAGAGAATCACTCAAAATTGCTTCCAAAACCAAGATTGGTGTCTCACATTGATTATGGCCAAATGTGGCTCTATATATACAATAAGTGGGAGCTCGTGGTACTGATCATCCCTTTGATCCCAGATGTGTAAAGGTGCTTTGTCATATGATGATTCATCATGCAAAACTGACACTTGGACAAAACTTTCTATTTGGAGCACTTTTGGTCAATTTTCCTTCTATATGGAGATCTACTTGAAAATCTTCTAGAAGTCAAAATTCGTCTACTTCAGCTTATTCCACACATGTGAGCTGTCCTCTATACATGGGATGTGACACCTAACCAAAGGATGTGGCTCATGCAAGCAATAGATTGATTCCATGTGTCATATGTCTAGAAAACTATTTTTTGGCCTTTTTTGCCACTAGAACTTGAATTAAATCATATGTACAACCTATATGATTATAGTACATGACAAGTACACTGTTTTCACACATGAGAACAGGCTCCACACATGTGTAATAATCCTATATACATGATTTTTGGCCTCTACCAAGCTTATTTTTGCATTTTTCACACTCAAAAATCTAGCCTGATAAATCTAGCTTGATGGAAAACATGATGATCTTGAACTTGACTCCATGGGCTGAATTGGTCTTTGCTGGTTCAAAAGGTGTGAAGATCATCCAATGAGTTTGATGTTGATCTGAAATCACCATATCCATGATAGTGCTTTTTTGATGTTGACATCTTTGATGAGCTTGAGAGCTTTGCACCATCCTAGCACCTCCAAAATTGATCCCTTCCAAATTTCATGTAGATGCTTGACCTTGAGGCTTGCTCCTTCTTCATGTGCATGCTCCTCCATGAGAAAATAAAGATTTATTTTTGATTTATTAGGATCACAAAGATCTAACATCATGTTACCATGATCTAGAGAATTAGACTCATCCAAATTGGCAAGAATATGCATGCTATAATGACAAAGTGTTTGCATCATATATTCATGCTTGTTTACCATGCTAATCTCAGATCCAATGAGGCTAAATACTTCATTATGGAGATAAGTTTCTTTAGAAGATGATTCACTTACTCTCATAAAGAGTTTACAATTTGCCTCAATACAAATTTTCAAACTATGAGTGAACAAATCACTTTTGCTCTTACATGACTCAAGAGCATACATTTGATGAAATAACCATTTGCTTTCTAATTGATTTTAAATCAATTTCAACCTTTTAAGAACATCATCTATGTTCTCAAGAGAGACTTCATAATCAGTTAGTATGGCTTTACTCCAATTTTGAGATGCAATGATCTCACTAAAGCAAATTGATTTATCAAATGACATAAGAGAAGTAAGTATGAGATGTATACCACATGAGATATGCTCCTCTTTCCCTTGAAATGTGAGCCACATGGATTCAACCATATTTCTTGAGTTTCTTTTTGGAATCACAATTTGAGAAGGTCTCTCCTCCTCAATCCTTGGCACACTTGAACCTTGAGAAGGATTCTCCTCCTCAATCCTAGGCACATTTGAACCTTGAGATGACTCCTTAAGATCCTCTTCATGGTGCTCCTTTTTGATAGAAATCCGAGACTTCCATGTCTCATAATGATCACAACAAGTATGGCCATTCAATATGCACTTATCAAGATTACTTATGCTAGAACCATAAGTCCAAAAATCACCACAACTTGGCATGATCTTTCCAATATTGAAATCAAAAGGTATTTCCATCTCAATAAGGCTAACTACTTGCTTATGGATATAAGTGTCCACTTTGGATGCTTCACTTATTCTCATAAGAAGTTTACAACTTGCCTTTAGGATTGAGAACATACAATTTTCATCTTTATGAATGAACACATCATTCATGATCTTATTGAAACCAAAAGATCCTACATTATGAAGATATTTCCATTTCCTTGTCTTCATAACTGATGTAAGCTTACAAGGAAAACATGCTTTGCTATACTTTAAGGCATCACACTCAACTAGTATTGCCTTAAGCCACCTTTGAGATACAAAAATCCCGTCAAAGCAAAATAGATCTTCATAAGTTGACATGAGAGCATAAATGAAACTATTTTCATTTTGTGATTGATGCTCCTTATTCTTGATTGATTTCTCTTGAATCATAACAATAAGTTTGAGCTTATCTAGAGTTCCAAGCAAAATACTTTCCAAGGACATGAAATAAATCCAAGTTACTTTCATGAAAGTGACATCTATCTTTGCATCTTGAACCAAACAATGCACTTCCAAATGAAAAATTTCAAAAGATTTGACATGTGTTGTGATGGACTCTTGAAGACAAATCTTGCAAGTCCTTGTGAGACTCCAAGCCTCATTCACCTTTCCACAAAGGAAACACCTTTCCTTGGACTTGTCCTTCTTGTATTTGCATTTTGAACTTGAAGCTCCATCGTTCACCTTGGCCCCCTTGCTTTGGTTTTCCTTGGATGGATTGGTCTTCTTTTTGTAGCATCTTGAGAAAATATATCCTCCCTTGTCACAAAGGTTGCACTTAGGATCCGTTTTTTCCTTCAATAGGATGCCACCTATTGACACTATGTGAATAAAAACATGTGATATGATTCTACAAATGTAATTTGTGACTCTCAAGAGACTAGATTTGAACATCTTCAACAATCTAAAAGGATCTACAAAAGATCTAACTCACAAATCTAAGAATCAATTTTCACACTAATGACTAGTCAGTTGGAAACTTTGCTTTGATCACTAAGACAAAAGCATACAATCTTTGAATCAAATCACAAAATAAATCAGATCCACTTTTCTATTGGACTCATTAAATACCAATGACTCTTTCTTTTGAAAGTTGAAATGGATATGAAAAGGTTTGACACCTAGATTTTCCTTTTCACTTGACTAGTTCTCTCAACACTTGAGATTCTTGAACAAAAGATGGGTTTTGTTTCAAACACATGAAAACCAAACTTAATCACTTCTTTTGGACTCACTCTTGACCCAAATAATCTCACTCTTGAGATTTAGAATGAATTTGATTTGATTTGAAAACAAATTATACCACAAATTTTCTACAAAGCTTAAAAATTTAGACAACTAGAGATTCACAAAGATCTCAACCATGCATGAATACTCAAATATGGACTCCTCCTCATTCTAGACATCCAATGGGATCACAAATTGACCCTCACACTCTCACAAAGAAAGTTGAATAGAACTAATTTGAGTTTCATACATATTATGTCAATTTTTGCTCAACAAATTGAATTTAATCACTCCTATTGGATTCCACCAATTACTCTACCTTTTAAGACTTGGAATGAAATTCAAAATCAAAAGTTGTGATTTTTCTCACTAAGATATTTTGCTTCAAAGAGCTAATACCACTTAGAAAGATTTGATCACCTAGGAGAAGACAAATTCTTCACCTATAACAACACAAATGAGCTTCTAGATCTTGCCCTCTACAAAGGAAGGAACTCTTAGAAAATTGGATCTCTCTCTACACATTTGCCATAGACACCTTAATGACTCTTTTCAAACCTTACAATCACTCAAAAAAATTGAGTAGGATTCAACAATGTGACTTGGATCTCAATCTCTTTTCTAGAACTCTCAATTTAAGCCAATCTATGTCAAATTCTACAAAAGATTTGCATAGATGCTCTATATGCACTAGAAACTCTCAAAGGTTTCACTTGGAGGACAGATCCAAGGATGTTTTCTAGCATATTGATGCTTCTAAACTTGACCCTATCACTCTTGAACAAATCTAGAGTGATGGTACAATGGATTTCATCCTCTCACCTTGCATATCACTCCTTAATGTATGATTTTTGGCAAAATCACTCTCAACTTCAACATGCACTCAAAAAATCAGAGATAATCAATTAATGCACCTAATTCAAGCTTCAAATTTAATTTTTTGGCTGATCTAATCCAAGAACTAATCAAGGGATTAGATTCTCTATAGAAAATGGTTGATTTTGCACTAAAAGATTCCTATAGCTGCAAGTGTGGCCTCAATGACGCGCACCTTGTGTATGGCTCCTTGGAAGGTGATGTAAAACTTGGATTTCTCTTCCTTCCACGTACTGAAGGCAAGAGTGATGAAATCCATATTGATGCGTCTCGAAAAGCTCTCTCATGAATACCCATTGCAGTAAGTAGAGGCTCCGCAAGGGTCATCCACTGAGTGACCATGCTTGTGCTAGGAAGAATCATGATGTCCGTTGCAGATGGGACATCACGATGGATAGTATAGCGCGGAGATTGGGAAGTATCAGTAGAAGACATGATGATCAAAAAGGAATTATAACCGCATGAGAGTGTATCAGAAGGCAATGCAAGAAATTTGGAAGGCTTTGGTCCCAAGAAAAATTCGCAAGAGATTCGCTAGCACAAGTGAGGAATGAATCGAATTCAGCCAACTTATAGGTGAATTTGGTGGGTCCATTACACTGAATAGTAGTTGGACTGATCAGTTCTGAACAAAAAAATTGCAGGCATTGTTAAAAATTCACAATTCTAGCTTGACTAGTTTTGGTCATATGACTTGTAAATAGTTAGATGGTCATGATGTGGCTTGTCACACGTGCCAAATAGCATAGGATTCCATTCATAAGGATGTTCTCAAGTAGACCTAAGTGTTAGAACCTTTGGAATGAGTCCAAATTATGCTTAGATACAAGGGAGAAAAAATAGGAGCTATTTTTGATAATTTTTGCATTGTTGAGGGATCTCCAAGATTCCAACCCTAACTTGGTAGGGATGAAAGATCCACCAAAATTAGCATTAGGGATAGGTTTAGGGCTACTCATACCTGCCCAAAACCGTGATGGATCATGTATATATAGGTGATGATATCTCACCAAAATCAATCAAGCAATTTCATGTTTTTCCTCTCATAATGGTGCAATTGCTCTCTATGTTCATAATTGTTTGAGTACTTGTGATTACTAATGATTATAGGATTGAATGTAGGTCTGGTGTACAGTACTCAGACTGTGGGAGGCCGTACTTTCACACGTGTGAAGCCTTCTTCAAGGATTTGGGCCATTTAGTGAGGTTCAAGCATAGATTTTTGATGGATTTTGATGGTTCAACTTGTGCTAATCTTATGAAATCATAATCTATTGTTTCCCTCATCATTTCAAGTGTTTTTAGGATCCTTATTTGCTGTAATTTTTACATGGTATCAGAGCCTAAAGGCTGAAATGAGCTAAATCCTTGGTTTTCATTCAATTTGATCACAATTTTTTATCTAAATCTTGTGTAGATTGGATCTTAGCATTTACTATTGATTCTAGAACTCAAAGTGAGTCAAATACATTGGAGATTGGTGTTGTGTGACTTCATTTGCAGGTGTTTAGGTGTCTAGAACCAGAGGCAAAGTTGAATTCAATTCACATTACCAAGATAGCAAGTTTTGCTTGCTCCAAGCATTGATTTCTAAGCGAGTTTTGGAGGTGATTTCATAGAGGAGGCTTTCTAGCATTCAAGGAGAGGGAAGATCAGAGTTTTGGGGACTCTTCAAGGCTGTTCTAAGGTGTAGTAGACACCTCCTAAAGTGATTTAGGTTCAGTCCAACCATTGCTTGACTTATGCACCAAATTAGATCAATTTTTCATCAATTTTGATCATTTTTTTGCTTGTGATTGGATAGTAGATTGTGTTGCATCCTCATTAAGTTCCATTTAGATCTTTTACAAGTGATTTTGGAAGTATATTAGGTTGCTGAAATTCACTCTTGATCAGATCATTTGGAAGCTTTAATGTTCTTTATAGAAAGAGGGGCAATTCTACTAGTATTGTCTACTTCAATCAAGCAAGTGCATTGTTTCTAGTATTCTATGATTTGATTTTGTTAGAGATCATTCTTAGATCTTTATAGAAGTGGGATAAGGTAGACCTTCAATCAAATCAATAGAAGTAACCTTCATTTGTGTCAAGTCCTTGATTAGGAGACTAGATGACATCTATAAATGCATATCTTTTGGATACTAATGAAAGGCTCAACAAAACTAACTATTCCATATGGAAAGTTAGAATGGAATCTATCATGATCATGCAAGATCTGATGGAAATTGTAAATGGTAAGGAGGGTGAACCTATTCATCCTCAAGAAAAAGCCAAATACATCAAGAGGTGCAATGTTGCACTACATTGCATAAAAATGAATGTTGCAAATGAACTCTTAAGAGAGGTAGGAGATTGCACTTCAGCTCAAGATGCTTGGGAGACTTTGCAAAAGGTCTATGAATCCAAGAACCAAACTAGAATGTTAGCTTTGAAGAATCAAATCTATAGAAGCTATCAAAAGAAAGGAGAGAGTGCACATACTTTTGTCCTAAGAGTAAAAGAATTGAACAAAGAGCTAGCCTTTATAGGTGAACCTATCAAGGATGAAGAGCTTGTTCAACTCATATTGAATGGACTAAGCTTTGAATTTGACAATTTGGTTCAGGGATATGCAATTATGGGTAAGCTACCCATACTTGAAGAACTCCAAGGCACGCTCATGGCCGAGGAATCAAGAAGGAGCCAAATGCAAGAGAGGATGGATAGGCTTTCCATCCAAGGTGGAGATGACCAAGATCTCTTCACCAAAGGCAAAGGCAAGTCCAAAGGAAAAGGATCAACATTCAAGAAGTCTACAAAGCTTGAGGATCAAGAAGGACCCCCAAAGGCATCTCCATCATCCACCAAAGTCAAGAAGGACAAATCAAAGGTGAAGTGCTACTATTGTAGCAAGATGGGGCATTATGCCTCGGAATGCTTCAAGAGGAAGCAAGATCAAAGCCAAGCCAACATGAGCAAAGAGGAGGAGGAGGAGAGTTCACATGAGGACTCTCTCATGATGTCCATATTTTCTTCAACAAGCTTCAAAGGAGAAGATCCTTGGTGGATTGACTCGGGTGCTAGTTCACACATGACAGGTAAAAGGGAGTTTTTCTCTTCTCTCTTATCTTATGATGGACCTATAAAGTCTATCTATACAGCAAATGATGAAGCTTGTAAGATTGAAGGAGTTGGTAGCATTCCCCTTTGCTTAGGATCTTCCAAAAAGATCAACATAGAAGGTGTTTTGTACATTCCTACAATAACAAAGAATCTACTAAGTGTTGGCCAAATAGTAGACAATGGTTTCAATGTTGACTTTGCTTCAAATGAATGTTTCATCAAGAAGAAGGGTAAGATAGTGGCTAAGGGCACTAGACTTGGCAAACTTTATAAGCTGGATGCATTTGTGGATACTAATGTTGTCATGTTGGCCGAGAAGAGCAAGATATCTACCTTTACTTTATGGCACAAAAGACTTGGACATGTCAACTCGGGTTCCATGGAGGCTATGATCAAGGAGGAGTATGCTTTAGGCCTACCAAGGTCTATTGGGAAGGAGGACAAGGTTTGTGAAGCTTGTGCCTTATCCAAGGCACATAAGAAGGTGTTTCCTAACTCCATCACAAAGTCATCTCATCCTCTTGAACTCCTACACTCGGATGTGCACATTGCTAGCACCAAATCTAATGGAGGTTCATCCATGTTTTTAACCTTCATTGATGACTACTCAAGATATTGTTGGGTGTTCTTACTTTCCTTCAAGTCTCAAGTATTTGATACTTTTGTAAAGTTCAAGTTGTTTGTGGAAAAGCATCATAATCATAGCATCAAGATTCTTAGAAGTGACAATGGTGGAGAATTCATCTCCAATGAGTTCAAGGCCTTTTGTGAGGAGGAAGGGATCAAGAAAGAGACTTCTTGTCCTTACACTCCTCAACAAAATGGAGTTGCTGAAAGAAGGAATAGAACATTATGTGAATGTTCTAAGGCTTTAAGATTAGATGCTTGTTTGCCCAAATCCTTTTGGGGTGAGTCTCTTGTATGTGCAAACTACTTGATGAATAGGGTGTCTTGCAAAGCAATTGAAGGCAAAACTCCATATGAGATGTTGTATGGAAAGAAACCCAATCTTAATCACTTGAAAGTTTTTGGGTGTATATGTTATGTGCATGTGCCATTGGAAACAAGAACCAAGGAGGATCCATCTTCCACAAGAGGGATCATGCTTGGATATGCAAGCTCAAGCAAGGGCTACAAAGTCTATCTCCCATCCTTGAACAAATTTGTTGTTTCAAGGGATGTCATCTTTGATGAACATCATATGCATATGCTTGAAGAAGGCTCAAGTGTGAAAAATACAGATCCTAAGTGGATCTAAACTCCAAGATCATTGGCTTGAATGCTTGCACTCCAAACTACATAAGCTAGGAATTGGCAACACATTCTATGCTACCTAGAATGCAAAGAACTTGATCAAAAAGCATTTATCACAAATGGAAACTTCCATAAACATCAAGTGCGGCCCAAAATAGCATTATACAGTCCATAATACATCAGCCTATCACTTTTGGAAAGCACCTAAGATCATACACAATAGCTTGAAGACAATACACACAACAATGCTCTCAATGGAGGAAGAAACAATGACAATGATCTATTGATCTCAATGAAGCATACAAAAGGTTTCTCCAACCTGTTTTCCACGACTTCCCTACTATTTATGGATGAGGAAGATGACTCTCTCTCCTCTCTCTAGAAGGTACTTGACCCTAGATATTCCCTATATAGGAAAAATAGCTAAAAATGGCTTATATGACCAAAATACATCAAGGCACAATGTTCACAAACACTATTGTTTGCAACAAGACTTTTAGGGAGACCAAGAACAAGCTCTTTCTTTGCCATTACCTCCAAAGATTTGAAGTTGGGATGGCCCAACCTCTTGTGCCAAACTTCTTGGTTTGTCAATTGCTCCCTAGCCATACATCCTTCATGATTAGAGATCACACATGCATCAAGCTTGAAAAGTTTACCATGCCTCCTACCTTGAGCAATCAAGGATCCACATTTACTTATCAAACATGCATCTCCAATGAACTCCACATCAAGTCCTTTGTCAATCATTTGACTTACACTAAGCAAATTCTTAGTGATTGAAGGAATGTACAAAACATTTTCAAGATTTGCTTTCCTATTTGTTGAAAGGGAAATAGGAATAGTGCCTATGCCTTTGATGTCACATTGACCATCATTTGCAGTGTAGATGATGTTACTTTCTCCCTCATAAGACAATAAGGATGTAAAGTATTCCTTATGTCTTGTCATGTGAGATGAGGCTCCACTATCAATCCACCAAGGATCATTATCATCTATGTTGGCTAACAAACTTGAAGTCATAACAAGTGATTCACATGTGTTATGTTCTTCCTCATCTATTGTAAGATTTCCTTGCCTCTCTCCTTGCTCTCTTTTCTTCTTATAACATTCATTTGCAAAATGACCTTTTATCCCACAATAAAAGCACTTGAACTTTGACTTATTGTTCTTAGTAGAAGAGGAAGAGGAAGAGTGATCATCATGATCAAAGTTACCACCTTTGGACCATTTCCCTTTGCCTTTACCTTTGCCCTTGAATTTGCCTTTTGTGAAGAAAGCCTCTTCACCTCCACCTTGCAAGGATGCACCATCAAGCTTTGATTGCAACCTATGTTCTTCAGCCAATAAGATTTCTTGCAAGTCAACCACACTTGGCAAGACTCTTTGAATGGCAAAACTTTGCACAAGGTTAGCATGTTCATTTAGCAAACCATTCAACATAACTTGGACTATTTCACCATCTTTTATGTTCTCATCAATGCATGCTAAATCATCACTTAGGGACTTAACTCTCAAGATAAATGCATGAGCACTTTCACCCTCTCTTTGCCTACTAGAAAATATTTGTCTCCTTAGGGTCAATACCCTAGATGTGGACTTTGATTCAAAGAGCTTCTTTAAGGCATTCCATGCCTCACTTGCACTTTGACACTTTCCAACTTCCTTGAGAAGTTCATTTGTAACATTCATTTTAATGATATGAAGAGCCCTTTTGGCCTTCTTATCAAACCTTTGTTGCTCTTGAAGTGTGAGAGGTCTCTCTTCAATTTCTGCAACTATGTCCATGAGTTCATTCAACTCAAGTAAGGACTCCATCCTCACTTTCCAAGTAGAGTAGTTTGATGAACTCAACCTTTCACTAGACTCTAGCATGATCCCACCATTGGAAGCCATGATTCTAATGTTTCTTCAACTTTTAGGTTCTGTCCTAAAGCACTTAGCAGTCACTTTTCTCTCAACAAATGATAGATAAAGAGATCTATGAAGATTTAGGACCCTAAAACACTTCTATCTTGAACCTAGATGGTTTCCAAGCATAGAAAGGAAGATTGAAACACATGCAACACTTTGCACACACTAAGAATGGATTACAAAATCAAACCAACCTGAACACACTCTTGCTTAAGCTCTCAAACTTTCCAGCAAGTGACCAAATCAAGTTATGGTGTGAAGAGTTACTTGCATTCTTAGAAAATACCCAAAACTAGGATGCCAAGATTACCTAGTAATGAACAAACTTGATCAACATATGATCAACACACTAAGATATTGATTCAACCTGTAAAACCACATGTAAACCACACTTCTAAAAGTTTATAAACTCCAGCAAGTGATAAATACAAGATTTAGAGGTGAATGAATGAGCACACTTAGTGAATCACAAGACTAGCTTCACTATCTTGTCAAATCTTGGTGTTTAGATGTAGATCTAAGATCACTTCACATGAGAATGTTCCTCAACCTGTTAAGAACCTGAAAACACACTTGCATAATGGTTAACACCTTCCAGCAAATGCTCCAATCAAATTACATAAGGAGAGTTACTTACATGCTCAACAAAGTACACCAAAATTTATGCCAAAATTGATGACAATCTTTACAATATGCTCTTCACAATGGAGCTTACAATATGTTCACCCAAAAAAGGGGATCTTTCATCCAAATGGGAGCTTTGCTCAGCCTTTAGGAGAATTACAACTCACTCAAAAGAGCATTTGTCATCCACTTAAGGAGAAGTTTCATCCACTTAAGGAGAGTGTTCATCCAAGAATGGAGATTGTAAACAATAGGATTGAAAAAAACATTGTTAGTATTGAATATGCACAAGCCTCACAATCACAAATGATTAGGTGTTATGATCTGATCCAAAATAGTTTCTTTTCAGCCTCTGATCTTCAATAGACCTGAAATATGCTTTTGATCCACAAGTTCAACTCACAAAACAAAGGTCTTTTGGAAAGCACCTAAGATCATACACAATAGCTTGAAGACAATACACACAACAATGCTCTCAATTGAGGAAGAAACAATGACAATGATCTATTGATCTCAATGAAGCATACAAAAGGTTTCTCCAACCTGTTTTCCACAACTTCCCTACTATTTATGGATGAGGAAGATGACTCTCTCTCCTCTCTCTAGAAGGTACTTGACCCTAGATATTCCTTATATAGGAAAAATAGCTAAAAATGGCTTATATGACCAAAATACATCAAAATGGTCTCATTTTGAAGGGTATGAAGTTTGACACTTCATCATACTGAAAAAATACAATAAATAAAAACATTGTGGCCTGGTTCACACGTGTGAAACTCCAGAACCAAAACTATTTACAATTTTAGCCAATTTAGGCCTCAAACTAGCTAGGAAATGTTGACAATTTTCACATCAAGTGCTCCAACAATCAAGAAGAAGATGGCCGAGGAGCAAGATCTTGGTTTTGATGAGGAGCTCATGGAGGAGCAAGCACCAAACCCACC
The DNA here is from genome assembly GCA_029204225.1 of Diphasiastrum complanatum. NCBI lineage: Eukaryota > Viridiplantae > Streptophyta > Lycopodiopsida > Lycopodiales > Lycopodiaceae > Diphasiastrum > Diphasiastrum complanatum. The sequence continues at coordinate 69,157,653 of CM055095.1, read as the reverse complement.
TATCACACCAAGGAGATCTTCAAGGGCAAAAGTGGAGCCATCAAGGCTCACATATCAAGGCAAAGGACAGCAAGTTGAGGGTATATCATCCACTTCTTATGCTTTATCTAGTTTTGAAGAACCGTCTAATGTTGAAGATGCATTGAACTCCAAAGAATGGTATAAAGCTATGTTGGATGAGTATGATGCCTTGATTGAGAATGAAACTTGGTTGCTTGTTGAGAGACCTCAAAGGAATGTAATAGGATGCAAGTGGGTCTTCAAGCTTAAGTTGAATGCAAATGGGAGTGTTAACAAACATAAAGCAAGATTAGTTGCAAAAGGTTATGCTCAAGAGAGAGGGATAGACTATGAGAAAACTTTTGCACCCGTGGCCAAGATGGTCACAATAAGACTAATCATTGCACTCACATCACATTTTGGATGGATTCTATGTCAAATGGATGTCTCTAATGCTTTCTTGAATGGTTTTTTGGAAGAGGATATCTATATGGAGCAGCCACAAGGGTTCATCAAGCATGGAATGGAGAACAAAGTATGCCATCTCCAAAGAAGCATCTATGGCTTGAAGCAAGCCTCGAGATCTTGGAATTCAAGACTACATTGCTATCTTATTTCACTTTCTTTTGTTCAAAGTGAATATGATCCCACTCTTTACATTAAGTTTGATGATGTTGGTATTGTACTTTTACTCATTTATGTAGATGACATCATCATTAGTGGAAATAGTGTTGATGGTATTGAAAAAATCAAGATAGATCTATCCTTAGAGTTCAAGATGGTAGATCTAGGGTGTCTTCACTTCATCTTAGGCATAGAAGTACTTAGAGGGTCTGATTTTATCTTTATAAGTCAAGTAAACTATGCTCAAAGTCTTTTGAAGAAGTTTAAGATGGAAGTATGCAAAAGTGTTGACACACCAATGGAGCAAGATGTAAAAGTGCCAAATGAAGATGATGAAAGATCCTTCATGGACATCACTTTGTTTAGGCAACTTATAGGTTCCTTAATGTGGATCACTATAACTAGACCAGATCTTAGCTTTAGTGTATGTAGGTTGAGCCAATCCATGCAAAAGCCATTGAATATCCATTGGAAAAAGGCTAAGAGGATTCTAAGATACATCTCGGGTACATTGGATTTTGGGATTCTATATAGAGGAGATGTGATTAACCTTCATGCATTTAGTGATTCAGATTTTGCAGGGGACAAGAGGGATAGGAAATCAACAAGTGCCTATTCAACTTTCATAGGAGAAGGTGTGGTTTCATGGCCTTAAAAAAAGCAAGAAACTATATCTCTATCTTCAACCGAGGCCGAGTACAAAGCTTTGACAACCACTACAAAGGAGGTACTTTGGATCAAGAGATTATTGGTGGAACTAAAGATCATGGATTCAGAGGAGGCACCAATCATCTACAATGACAATATATCAGCCCAACACCTTGCATCTAACCCAATCTTCCATGCAAGATCTAAGCACATTGAGATATGCCATCACTTTGTGAGAGAAATGGTGCAAGCCAAGGAGATTACTTTGGAGCATGTTCCAAGCAATGAATGTGTAGCTGATCTACTTACTAAACTACTTCAAAAGACACCTTTTATGAAGTTCAGATCATCACTTGGAGTGATTAGTAAAACAATGATTGAACCAAGCTAGATAGTGAGGAGGAGTGTTAAAAATTCACAATTCTAGCTTGACTAGTTTTGGTCATATGACTTGTAAATAGTTAGATGGTCATGATGTGGCTTGTCACACGTGCCAAATACAATAGGATTCCATTCATAAGGATGTTCTAAAGTAGACCTAAGTGTTAGAACCTTTGTAATGAGTCCAAATTATGCTTAGATACAAGGGAGAAAAAATAGGAGCTATTCTTGGTAATTTTTGCATTGTTGAGGGATCTCCAAGATTCCAACCCTAACTTGGTAGGGATGAAAGATCCACCAAAATTAGCATTAGGGATAGGTTTAGGGCTACTCATACCTGCCCAAAACCGTGATGGATCATGTATATATAGGTGATGATATCTCACCAAAATCAATCAAGCAATTTCATGATTTTTCTCTCATAATGGTGCAATTGCTCTCTATGTTCATAATTGTTTGAGTACTTGTGATTACTAATGATTATAGGATTGAATGTAGGTCTGGTGTACAGTACTCAGACTGTGGGAGGCCGTACTTTCACACGTGTGAAGCCTTCTTCAAGGATTTGGGCCATTTAGTGAGGTTCAAGCATAGATTTTTGATGGATTTTGATGGTTCAACTTGTGCTAATCTTATGAAATCATAATCTATTGTTTCCCTCATCATTTCAAGTGTTTTAGGATCCTTATTTGCTGTAATTTTTACACTCAAGATATTGTTGGGTGTTCTTACTTTCCTTCAAGTCTCAAGTATTTGATACTTTTGTAAAGTTCAAGTTGTTTGTGGAAAAGCATCATAATCATAGCATCAAGATTCTTAGAAGTGACAATGGTGGAGAATTCATATCCAATGAGTTCAAGGCCTTTTGTGAGGAGAAGGGATCAAGAACGAGACTTCTTGTCCTTACACTCCTCAACAAAATGCAGTTGCTGAAAGAAGGAATAGAACATTATGTGAATGTTCTAAGGCTTTAAGATTAGATGCTTGTTTGCCCAAATCCTTTTGGGGTGAGTCTCTTGTATGTGCAAACTACTTGATGAATAGGGTGTCTTGCAAGGCAATTGAAGGCAAAATTCCTTATGAGATGTTTTATGGAAAGAAACCCAATCTTAATCACTTGAAAGTTTTTGGGTGTATATGTTATGTGCATGTGCCATTGGAAACAAGAACCAAGGAGGATCCATCTTCCACAAGAGGGATCATGCTTGGATATGCAAGCTCAAGCAAGGGCTACAAAGTTTATCTCCCATCCTTGAACAAATTTGTTGTTTCAAGGGATGTCATCTTTGATGAACGTCATATGCATATGCTTGAAGAAGGCTCAAGTGCTCCAACAATCAAGAAGAAGATGGCCGAGGAGCAAGATCTTGGTTTTGAGGAGGAGCTCATGGAGGAGCAAGCACCAAACCCACCTATCACACCAAGGAGATCTTCAAGGGCAAAAGTGGAGCCATCAAGGCTCACATATCAAGGCAAAGGACAGCAAGTTGAGGGTATCTCATCCACTTCTTATGCTTTATCTATTTTTGGAGAACCGTCTAATGTTGAAGATGCATTGAACTCCAAAGAATGGTATAAAGCTATGTTGGATGAGTATGATGCCTTGATTGAGAATGAAACTTGGTTGCTTGTTGAGAGACCTCAAAGGAATGTAATAGGATGCAAGTGGGTCTTCAAGCTTAAGTTGAATGCAAATGGGAGTGTTAACAAACATAAAGCAAGATTAGTTGCAAAAGGTTATGCTCAAGAGAGAGGGATAGACTATGAGAAAACTTTTGCACCCGTGGCCAAGATGGTCACAATAAGACTAATCATTGCACTTACATCACATTTTGGATGGATTCTATGTCAAATGGATGTCTCTAATGCTTTCTTGAATGGTTTTTTGGAAGAGGATATCTATATGGAGCAGCCACAAGGGTTCATCAAGCATGGAATGGAGAACAAAGTATGCCATCTCCAAAGAAGCATCTATGGCTTGAAGCAAGCCTCGAGATCTTGGAATTCAAGACTACATTGCTATCTTATTTCACTTTCTTTTGTTCAAAGTGAATATGATCCCACTCTTTACATTAAGTTTGATGATGTTGGTATTGTACTTTTACTCATTTATGTAGATGACATCATCATTAGTGGAAATAGTGTTGATGGTATTGAAAAAATCAAGATAGATCTATCCTTAGAGTTCAAGATGGTAGATCTAGGGTGTCTTCACTTCATCTTAGGCATAGAAGTACTTAGAGGGTCTGATTTTATCTTTATAAGTCAAGTAAACTATGCTCAAAGTCTTTTGAAGAAGTTTAAGATGGAAGTATGCAAAAGTGTTGACACACCAATGGAGCAAGATGTAAAAGTGCCAAATGAAGATGATGAAAGATCCTTCATGGACATCACTTTGTTTAGGCAACTTATAGGTTCCTTAATGTGGATCACTATAACTAGACCAGATCTTAGCTTTAGTGTATGTAGGTTGAGCCAATCCATGCAAAAGCCATTGAATATCCATTGGAAAAAGGCTAAGAGGATTCTAAGATACATCTCGGGTACATTGGATTTTGGGATTCTATATAGAGGAGATGTGATTAACCTTCATGCATTCAGTGATTCAAATTTTGCAGGGGACAAGAGGGATATGAAATCAACAAGTGCCTATTCAACTTTCATAGGAGAAGGTGTGGTTTCATGGCTTTAAAAAAAGCAAGAAACTATATCTCTATCTTCAACCGAGGCCGAGTACAAAGCTTTGACAACCACAACAAAGGAGGTACTTTGGATCAAGAGATTATTGGTGGAACTAAAGATCATGGATTCAGAGGAGGCACCAATCATCTACAATGACAATATATCAGCCCAACACCTTGCATCTAACCCAATCTTCCATGCAAGATCTAAGCACATTGAGATATGCCATCACTTTGTGAGAGAAATGGTGCAAGCCAAGGAGATTGCTTTGGAGCATGTTCCAAGCAATGAATTTGTAGCTGATCTACTTAATAAACCACTTCAAAAGACACCTTTTATGAAGTTCAGATCATCACTTGAGTGATTAGTAAAGCAATGATTGAACCAAGCTAGATAGTGAGGAGGAGTGTTAAAAATTCACAATTCTAGCTTGACTAGTTTTGGTCATATGACTTGTAAATAGTTAGATGGTCATGATGTGGCTTGTCACACGTGCCAAATAGCATAGGATTCCATTCATAAGGATGTTATCAAGTAGACCTAAGTGTTAGAACCTTTGGAATGAGTCCAAATTATGCTTAGATACAAGGGAGAAAAAATAGGAGCTATTTTTGGTAATTTTTGCATTGTTGAGGGATCTCCAAGATTCCAACCCTAACTTGGTAGGGATGAAAGATCCACCAAAATTAGCATTAGGGATAGGTTTAGGGCTACTCATACCTGCCCAAAACCGTGATGGATCATGTATATATAGGTGATGATATCTCACCAAAATCAATCAAGCAATTTCATGTTTTTCCTCTCATAATGGTGCAATTGCTCTCTATGTTCATAATTGTTTGAGTACTTGTGATTACTAATGATTATAGGATTGAATGTAGGTCTGGTGTACAGTACTCAGACTGTGGGAGGCCGTACTTTCACACGTGTGAAGCCTTCTTCAAGGATTTGGGCCATTTAGTGAGGTTCAAGCATAGATTTTTGATGGATTTTGATGGTTCAACTTGTGCTAATCTTATGAAATCATAATCTATTGTTTCCCTCATCATTTCAAGTGTTTTAGGATTCTTATTTGCTGTAATTTTTACAGGCATATACAGTATTGTAAAAATAAGCTATAAAAATCTCGGCAAAGGTTTCTAGGGATCTGAACCTATCAACGAACGTTTTTCAGGGCTGGTGAAGGATAAATTTTTGCCCAGGTACTGTCATAAATGATTTTTTTCACAATTTGAACATATGGACAACCTAATTTGACATTTTAAGATTATCTAGCAGGTCGACGAAGGTTCATAATGACGTTATGATGCTCGATGAAGGTTCCCAAAATGGCATATCACTGAACATTCGTCTGACTCAAAAATTGAATTTTCTCTTGTCAGAAACCTTCGCCCACCTCAATTTAGATAAATCGAGGGTGGATGTACATTCTGAGAGCTCAACAAAGGTTTCTGATACTGTATTGGCCAAATCGACCAATAATAATGATTTTCTAAGTCATTTTCCATAAAAGTACTGTGCTTCTGTTTTCTTATGCTGATGACTTCCCGACTTTTGCTCATCAATCTTTCCTTATTTTTTTATTTATTTTTTCTTTATCACTGTCTTTTTTCAAAAAAAGTCAGCAAATTAAATACTGAAAACAAAAAATTGAAAACAAATAAAATGAAAAAATATATTGAGATCAGGCTTGTTGAACCGACGGAGCAGGCTGTCGAAACTTGCATAATCGGCTGTCATTTATCGGAGTATCAAATCGTTTTCCATCCAAGTGCTCAAGAATTACTGCGCCATAGTTCATGATTTCCTTCACTTTATACGGGCCTTCCCCAGTAAACTTCAACTTGCCCTTGATCAGCTTGGTTTTGTACATCAATGCAAGATCTCTTGCTTCCAGATCTTTCTTATACAATCGCCGATCGTGCCATGCCTTGTGGCGGGCTTTCTCTGCTGCTAAGGCATGAACTGCCATCAATCGGGTTTCACATAATTTGTGCAACGCATCGTGGCGAAGTTGTAAAAATTGATTATCATTTAATCGTTCCGTTGCTGCTATGCGTAAAGATGAGATTAAAAATTCAATTGGCATAACAACATCTTGACCATAAACTAGTTGAAAAGGTGTTTGATTTGTACTGTTTTTGTAAGCGGTTCTGAATGCCCATAATGCTACATACAATTTATGTTCCCAATCAGACCGACTCGCTTCAACTGTCTTTGTCATAATGGTGCAGAGAATCTTATTGGAAGATTCAGCTTGGCCATTCTCTCTGGGATAATAGGGAGTACTAAATCTGTGTATAACAAAAAAATCTTCCAGGAAACACTTTATTGTCTGATTAACAAAGTGTGTACCCCGATCACTGACGATTTCGATCGAACATCCAAATCTGATTATAATATTTTCATATAGAAACTTGGCTGTAGATTTCGCATCAGCTACTTTGACAGCTTTGGCTTCAACCCACTTGGTCATATAATCAGTTGCGACGATTATGTAGCGAGTCTGAGATCCATGAGCAACAGGCTGAATAGGACCAACATAATCCAGTCCCCATTTTTCAAACAGTGCTTGCGATAAAACCGGATGTAAGGGTTCATAATTATGTCGAGTAGGCCGTCGTGCTCGTTGGCAGACATCACATGTCTGAATAAAATTTTTTGTGTCCTTATGAAACGTAGGCCATCAACAACCAGATTGCAAAGTTTGCGAATAGTAATATCTGTAGAGAAGTGTCCTCCACCCATGCCATCATGTGAAAACATGATTAGGTCTAGTACTTCATGCGGTAAAACACATCTTCGTAAAATATTATCTGATCCACGACAATACAATTGTCCTGCAATTAATTGATAAGGTTGAGCCTTATGAATCAATTGCCTTTTATGTACTTTTGTCAAAGAGTCATTCGGTTGTCCTAGCATCAAGTACTCAACAATATTTGCTGCCCACTCAGGTACTGCTTCAACATAGAACAACGCAGCATTTGGCAGTTCATCATCCACTTCAGTATTAACTGGTGCGGGTCCAATTCGTGAAATGTCATCGACTTGATACTGTTGCTTCCCCTTTCTGACCACAATTTGAAAGTCAAATTCAGTCAATAATAATAACCATCTTGCAATACGTCCAGTACTACACGTCTTAGTTACCAAGTAAAGTAACGGTTGATGATCCGTATAAAATGCAAAGTGCGTTTCCATGAGATAGTGACAAAATTTTCAAACAGAAAAAATCATGGCTAGCGCTTCACGTTCTATTGTTGAATAATTCTTCTCTAGATCTATAAGTTGTCTGCTTGCAAATCGTATAGGATAATCTTTCTTATAGTCACCTGGCTGCGTCAAAACTGATCCAATGGCGTATTTTGAGGTGTTCGTATGAACATGAAACTCTAATGTCCAATCTGGAGAACGTAGTATTGGTGCTGAAGATAATGCTTTTTTAACTTTTCAAAGGCTTCTAACGCCTATACTGTCCAAATAGGAACAATAGTTAATTTGTATATAGGTCGTGCTAAATCCGCAAAGAAGATAATAAAAATTCAATAGTAGTTCGCATGACCCATAAACACATAAACTCCTCGAATTGTTGCTGGCGGTGGCAATTCCACAATAACTTTGATCTTAGAATAATCGGTGGCAATACCATGTCTTGATATCACATGTCCAAGCACCACTCCGTGAGAAACCCATATCTGGCATTTTTTTGGATTAAGAGAAATCTGATATTTGCGGCATCTTTCAAAGACTTTCTCCAATTGATCTTGGTGGTCAGTATCTGTACTATGAACTCCCAAGTCGTCCAAGTAAATTTCAAGAAATTTTTGCATATAATATTTAAAGGCAAATTGCATTACTCTTTGGAATGAACTTGGTGCATTACAGAGTCCAAACGACATTACTTTGTAAGCATAGGTGCCCCATTCTGTTGCAAAAGCAATTTTGTGACGATCGGCAGGTGCAATCTTAACCTGGTTGTAACAAAGCTTCCGCTCCAGCAAGGCAATCCAAAATGCTTTCAGTAAAAGGTAACGAAAAGTGAACCTTCCATGTCACTTTATTCAATGCTTTGAGATTCACACAGATTCACAATTTCTCATTTTTCTTAGGGACAATGACAATCAGTGAAATCCATTCGGTATGCTCGATCTCATAAATGAAATCGACGTCAAGCAATCTCTGAAGTTATTTCTTTATCAGATCTGCCACATTAGGATTACAGCGATAGAACTTTGTAACCTTTGGTACTGCATCAGGTACTAAAGGTATGGTATGTTCAATGACTGATGTCGGAATACCCTTCAAATCTTGATAAGTCCATGCAAAACAATCTTGATACTTAATAAGTAGCAAACGGAGTGATACTGTTCAGGAGTAAGTTGTGATCTCACTTGTACAATCTTTTCTAGTTCTCCTGGTTCTGCAAGATTCATTGGCTACGTCCTAGCTGGGCTATCGTAAACCTCTTTAGATTCCGACATGTGTTCTTCAGGTTCACGATTTGCTTTAGGTAACATGATAACCACATCATCCAGTGTATAACAATTAAAATGCTCTGACATATAATGCTGGACTACATTTGCTTGTTTTTTTTGGAAAGGACTTGTCTTGGATCTTCGTTTTGTCTTCTTAGTAGAAATTCATCATGGAGGTGATGACTTCCGGGATGATAAATCTTTCTTCTCAGGTGAAGACTTCCTAGACGATGATGTCTTGTTGGAGATCTGACTTGAAGAATGATTCTTGACTTTTTCTTTGCCTTTATCCATTAGAGGTGGCACTTCCTTTAAATCAATCTTTTGAGGGGGATTTTCCCATTTCAGGACCGTATTATAATGTTGCTTTGCTTGTTTCTTCGTCATCAAACCTGTCATCCTGTCTCCCTTCAATATAACTGCTTTGGGCGATTTGATTGTTGGTTCATCAGGAACATTACGCACTCCAAATCTGGTCGGATCCATATGATGTAGAATATGTTCATCCGAAAGTTCTGCATTGCCATCATAAGTTAAGGCATGGCTCATTGGTATGAGATCATCCTTAATTGGATCTGGTATAGGTTCCGTTGATATCCAAGCTACATTCAGCACATTTAATGGAACGTGATTGGCGTATCCAAAGTTCAATCTAACAAGGAAATCTTGCTCATCTCTGATTGAATATCTTGTTGACACATATATCCTGCTGTACAATCAATTGTTGCAAGAGCTTCGTTCCAATTGACAGTATCCGTTTGAGAATCGTAGTGAACTCCCAATTTTTTCTCTAGTCGATCACAAGTGTGATCCATTGTTGATGAATCGTCATCCGCTTTTTGAACCACTGGCTTGATAGTCCAAGTCGTAGGATCTACTTTAACTGCACGTTCACGATTTTCAAAAGTGATTTTGCCGGTACCCCAGTTATGTGCGCAACTCGTAACCATGGATGTCTAAAGAGAACTCGGTAGACATTTGGTGCTTCTGGTAAGTCCATCACAGCAAAAGTAATGACGAACTGTACTCCTGCAATCCTGACATGTATATCTTCCACCATTCCTCATGGACAAACCGTCGTTTGATCAGCTAGCTTAATAGCAAAAGTAGCAGGCTTAATCTTTGTAAGGCCCCATTTTGTACATAGCTTTGTAAAAATCAGGTTAACTCCTGAACCGCCGTCTATCACGACTATTTCTTTAGAAAATTGTCTATGTTGTATTGGCAAAGTGATATTCTTTTGTTCACTTTCCCAAGCTGCTCCAACATGTAATACATCATTAGATTCTTCAAATCCAGCACAAAAGAGCGGCTCCTGATGGTCTTCTGATTCTTCTTGAGCTAACTTTTGCGCTAAGACTTCTTTTGTTTTTGGCACCATTAAATGTCCTGCAGAGTATCCATGCTGGAATCTCTGCTATTCTGCGCACAGACTAATCGATCAAACAAAGAACTCAATAAAATAGATCACAATCAACAAGAAAGACCTGGAGCAGCCACAACATGATTAGAAAGAGCATGATCATCAAGAAAGAGGTTTATCAAACCAATATTGAGAGATCTTGCGAACGCGAGCAGAGAGAGAGCTAGAGCGGGAGATGTTTCGAACATGAGAGAGAGAGAGAGAGAGAGAGAGAGAGAGAGAGAGAGAGAGAGAGAGAGAGAGAGAGAGAGAGAGAGAGAGAGAGAGAGAGAGAGAGAGAGAGAGAGAGAGAGAGAGAGAGAGAGAGAGAGAGAGAGAGAGAGAGAGAAGATTGCAAGAGAAACATAGCAGTATTTTGGGAGTTTGGATCCATTCAAGATCCACTTTTTCCACATATTTTTGAGTTGCATTAAACATTTGGATCAAAGAACAAACTAAGCATGAGGTACTTTTCATTCCTAAATTACTTAATGCACATAGATTACTTTTCATTTCTATATTTTATTGCATTACTTTATGTGCATTATGAATGACAATACTTTATTGCATTGCTTTATGCACATCATAAATTCCATTTAAATTTGTATATCTGATATTGATTTTTGTTTTTGCACATGGTTTTGAGTTCTTAGTTAGTTATTACGTCAATCCACATCTCGAAATTCGACATTGCAATTTTTGAAAAAAATATTGCACATACAAAAACAATGGCAATATAGCACGATCATTTGCAATAATAATATATTCATAATATCAATCAATGTATTACAAAATAGGTCCTTTAATTTCACATGAGTCTCTCTAAATCTAACATCAACTAAAAACCTAATCAACTAAAACTTATAAACCTAATCTACTCGTCATCGTCGTGATGTCCAGTCTGCATGAAAATGGGCTGCCGCCACAATTTCCCAGTCGCCGGAGGTCCAAATTTGGTATTTATGCTAAGATGTCAGATTCCAACGCGTCAAATTGCGACGAATTATGAAATTTTCGAAAATCTATCGGACGGCCACGTCAGAATCCGTGCGATATGTTATTCTGAAATCCTCTTTATTGCTTTCCAATGATCCATAGTAGGTGATGACATAAATTGACTAATCAAGCTCACAACATAACAAATATTAGGACAAGTATTTGTAAGATAAATCAAACTCTCGACTAGTTGACGAAATAATGTAGCGTCAACTTGACCACTATCGTTAACATGAGACAACTTCTTACCAGCTTCGCAAGGAGTGATGAAAGGTTTGCATTCTGTCATACAAAACCTCTCTAATATCTCACGTATGTACTTGCTTTGACATAGCCTGATATCATTGCCATTCTACCATACTTCGACTCCCAAGCAATAGTGCATAAGATCTAAATCTGTCATCTCAAATTGCTTGCACAAGTTGGCTTTGATAGAATGAACGAGATTTTCATCATTGCCCATGATAATAATATCATCAACATAAAGTACAATCAAGGCAATGTTATCTTGGTTTATAAGAACATAAAGATTTGGTTATGAATTTGTCCTTACAAACACATGAGAAAGAAAGCAATGGTCAATACGTCCATACCATGCGTGTGGCACTTGCTTGAGGCCATAGAGTGCTTTGTGTAGTTTGCATACCTTTCGCTCTTGCCCGTTCGCAATGAAGCCTTGTGGTTGGACCATGTATACTTCCTCCTCCAAGTCACCATTTAGAAATGCAGATTTCAGTTTTGTAGTTTTAGCTTTATGATCTATTAACTTTTAGTAGAATTAAAATGATGTAAGACATTGTACTCATGCTATGGACAAGATTAGAGTCACTTAACTCGGCAATGACTACTTGTTGCGACATGGATAATAGCTGAGAATATTTTTAAACACTTGTAGTTCCCACAAAAATTCTCTTTTTAGACACGGTTGTTGTTGTTCTTGTGGATGGATGTAGGTGAGCTTATTCTCCTCAACTCGGAGCTTTTACTGGTTGTTAGATGATGGCAAGATGGTTTTTGACTTTAATGACTTTATAAAAATTCTATTGACTTCAAGATTCATATTTTTTGTATTGTGACGATAATGCTTAGTTTTGTTTAGAAATGCTAGGTTCAAATGCACACCCTCACCACTCATGAGTTGGATTTCCCTCAAGAATCCAACCACACGACTGAATTTGCCTGATAATATTTCGCCAACAATACTGGTTTTTAGTATTTTATCTCCTGAACTCGACATGGACGAATGAGCGTTTATGGTCAAAGACCAAAAGGCGTGATTTGATAATTTTTGGTTTCCGGATTCTAGATCTACTCAACATCTAACTAGTCATTGTGAGAATTTTCACTCCTCTACGTCTTACAATACAAAGAAATTCATTTATCTTGGCGACGATAGTACGCAGACTATCAAAGGTGAAGGCATTGTAAGATTGAAGTTCCAGCATGATCAATTCAAGCTACTATCAAATGTTTTGTATGTACCTAACTATGAATCTGTTATCAATAAGTAGAATCACTGATTTAGGTCGTAGGGTAGAGTTTGAGTTTGATCAATGCTGAATTATTGATAGGACAAATAAGATCCTTGCACTTGGCAAGAGGCATGAATACTTATATAGATTGGCGCATTGTTATTCTAACACTAGCCAAGCCTTGAAAATATCTGTTCTTGTCAATACAACATTACTTTGGCATTATAGATTAGGACACTTGAATCAAACATCTGTCTTGAACATGTCCAGACAATTCCTAGCACTCGATCTCGACTATCCAACCACCAAAGTCGACCTCCATGTCTGTCATAGCTGCATCCTTGGAAAGAAGACTAGGATTTCTTTTAGATAGATCAAGTCATGTGCATGCAACAAAAGTTGTTCTAGATGTTGTTCATTCAGATATATGTGGTCCAATCCAAACTCTGTCGTTGTTTGATGCAAAGTATTTCATTACTTCATTGATGAATATTCGACAAGAAGAGCTGTTTATTTAATTAAGCAGAAATCAGAGGCTTTTAAATTCTTTCGACAATTCAAAGAGCGTGCAAAAATGAAAACTGGTAAAAGAATTAAAGCACCGAGGTCCTACAACGGGGGAGAGTACATCTCTACCGAATTCAAGGAGTATTACCTTAACAACGGCATTGTGCAACAATTTATTATCTCCTATTCGCCTCAGTCGAATGAACTTGCTTAGCGAAAGAACAAGACCGTAGTCGAATCGGTTAAATCCTTCTGGGCTGAAGCTATTTCCATTGTACCTTATATTCTAAACAAATGTCCGACCAAAGGTCTCTAAGACAAAACACCTTATGAAGTTTGGATAGGCTCCAAACCATCATTATCAAACCTACGAGTTTTTGGATGTATCACTTATTCACAAATATCGCAAGATCTTAAGAAGAGGCTCGACTTCCAGAGTATCAAATCTATTTTCATTAGCTATACTACTTCAGATAAAGCTTATAAGTTGTATGATCTTGTCAAGTCGAAGATATTCACCAGTCGAGATATCGTCTTCATTGAAGATCAGTTTATCGACCTCAAAGGCAAGGGCAAAGCTCATATAGTCAAACTATCGGACTCGCTTGACAAAGAGGTAAACTTGCAGTACTGGCGAACGCAAGATATGCATTAGAGGAGTTCTAAATCCAAAAAGAACCCTTTGTAATGATTCTCTTATGTTTTTTCTCAAATTTTTCTTATTCATGGTGATGGGAATCTCTGTACGCTTTATGAAACGTCAGAAACGCTCTAATAGTGCTGATGAAAATTCTTGGGGATGAAGGCCGGATAGAGCCGACTTGGCAAGAGTAGCTACTACTACTGACTGCAGTCTAATTCTCTTCCAAGCCCCAAATTGCTACTCTGTCATAGCTGCATCCTTGGAAAGAAGACTAGGATTTCTTTTAGATAGATCAAGTCATGTGCATGCAACAAAAGATGTTCTAGATGTTGTTCATTCGGATATATGTGGTCCAATGCAAACTCCGTCGTTGTTTGATGCAAAGTATTTCATTACTTCATTGGTGAATATTCGACAAGAAGAGTTGTTTATTTAATTAAGCAGAAATCAGAGGCTTTCAAATTCTTTCGACAATTCAAAGAGCGTGCAAAAATGAAAACTGGTAAAAGAAGTAAAGCACCGAGGTTCTACAACGGGGGAGAGTACATCTCTACCGAATTCAAGGAGTATTACCTTAACGACGGCATTGTGCAACAATTTATTATCTCCTATTCGTCTCAGTCGAATGAACTTGCTTAGCAAAAGAACAAGACCGTAGTCGAATCAGCTAAATCCTTCTGGGCTGAAGCTATTTCCATTGTACCTTATATTCTAAACAAATGTCCAACCAAAGGTCTCTAAGACAAAACACCTTATGAAGTTTGGACAGGCTCCAAACCATCATTATCAAACCTACGAGTTTTTGGATGTATCACTTATTCGCAAATATCGCAAGATCTTAAGAAGAGGCTCGACTTCCAGAGTATCAAATCTATTTTCATTAGCTATACTACTTCAGATAAAACTTATAAGTTGTATGATCTTGTCGAGTCGAAGATATTCACTAGTCGAGATATCGTCTTCATTGAAGATCAGTTTATCGACCTCAAAGGCAAGGGCAAAGCTCATATAGTCAAACTATCGGACTCGCTTGAACTATCCAACATTTATGTTCCCAGGTTGACTATTTTTATTAAAGTTCCTAGCTTGTCTACTTCAGATGAATAGCTTATTAATAACGAATCCGATGAAGATGATGTTGCAGCTCAGTAACTACAACATGATGAAAATAATCAACTTCGCTCATTTATCAGAAGATTGACAAGAGAACACAGACCACCTATAAGGAATATCGACGAGTCTGCAACTTATCTTGTTCAAGATCCGACTACTATCGAAGAAGCACTCAGTCAATCCGATTCCAATCTTTGGAAATAAGCTATGGATAAGAGTATTTATTTCTTATCAGAAACCAGACTTGGACTATTGTTGAATGCTTGCCAGTAGAAATGTAGTTGATTACAAATGGATATTCAAAATCAAATACAAGGCAGATGGAAACATCAATCGAAGAAAAGATCAACTTGTCGCGAGAGGATTTTCTTAGGTACATAATGTTGACTAAACTGAGACTTTCAGTCCAATAGTTAAACATTCTTCAATCAAACTTCTATTGTCATTTGTTGCTGCTACAAATCTAGAGGTACATCAAATGGATGTACAGACAACTTATCTTAATGGAGTTATCGAAGAAGATATTTACATGATGCAACCCGAAGGTTATAATATCGAAGGCGAACAAAATCATGTATGTAAACTCCATAGAGCACTATATGGCTTGAAGCAATATGCTAGGGCATGGCTTCAAAAGATCAACATTTTTCTTATTGATCAAGACTATAAACCAAGCACTTCAGATTCTAATATCTACTTCAAGTCAGTGAAATATTCCTTTACTATTATCACTTTGTATGTGGACGACTCATTGCTTTTCAATAACAATATTGATCTAATAAAAGATTCTAGATTAATGTTGTCTTCAGAATTCAACATGACCGATCTGGGCAAAGCTCATTATTGTCTAGGTATTCAAATCCAAAGAGACAGAAAATGAAATTTGATTTACATTCCTCAACAAAGATACACTCACAATATGTTTATCAGATATAATCTGATGAATTGAAAATTAGCTCACTCATCGATAAACCCAGGACTTAAATTGTCAAAGGACCAATGTCCTCAGATAATCGAAGAGAAGGAGCAGCTGTGTGAGTATTCTTATCATTCGATAATAGGATCTCTTATGTACGCCATGATCTGTACCAGACCAGACATAGCTTTTGCAGTAAGTTCCTTAAGTCAGTTTATGACTAATCTTGGTATTATACATTGGAAGGCTCTTATTAGGGTTTTGAATCAAAGTGCTATTGATTTATCAACCAACTCTAGATTTCATTCTAGGAGTAAGTACATTGAAATTAAGTATCACTATATTAGAAGCAAAGTTCTCGACAAAGAGGTAAACTTGCAGTACTGTCGAACGCAAGATATGCATTAGAGGAGTTCTAAATCCAAAAAGAACCCTTTGTAATGATTCTCTTATGTTTTTTCTCAAATTTTTCTTATTCACGGTGATGGGAATCTCTGTACGCTTCGTGAAATGTCAGAAATGCTCTGATAGTGCTGATGAAAATTCTTGGGGATGAAGGCCGGATAGAGCCAACTTGGCAAGAGTAGCTACTACTACTGACTGCGGTCTAATTCTCTTCCAAGCCCCAAATTGCTACTGCGGATCTGATATAAAATCAAACTTGTACACAGTAGACAATGTTGAGTAAAACAACAGCAAAAAGATATCTACTGCTAGCATGCATTCCAATATTGCAGATCATACACATTACAGAACAGAGTATTGCAAAAATCACTTCTATTATCAAAACTGAATATATAATGATTTTTTTGAGCACTATCTGTTTTTTAAGTCAGCGCGTTGGTGCAAGAAAAAGCATTAGCCTTAAACAAAACTGATTCCAGTTTTCCATCGTTGTCCTTCGTTCATTACTTGCCTTCTGCCCGTTACACCCTGTCTTCACGCTGCAGACCTTCGCATTTTGCTAAAAAGACACTTTCGTTATTTTAAAGGCAAGTGTAATTTTTTCAAGGGTAGGTGTCGGTTTTTCAAGGGCAGGTGTCGCTTTTTCTCGAAAGGCAAAAAATGCAACAGCTGGCTAAAAAAACTTTTCTAAGGCGTTTGGAGACAATTTTTCCGAAGGGCAAAAATGCCGACTTTAGGGCAGAAACCAATTTTAAGATCAATGTCGCCTTTCTAAGGGCGAGTGTCGCTTTTCTAAGGGCAAGTGTCGCTTTTTCCTGAAAGGCAAAAAAGCTGATAGTAGGCCTAAAAATGTGACAGTGTCAGAAAAAGTTGCCAGAGTTATTTTCTAAGTGTTTTAGACCTAGGGATGAATATTCCTCATGACCCAAAAATACGAACTGTGTGACGAAACAGTTCAAAAATGCAAACTGTGCGAAACATAGTTCAAAATGCACAGTTGCTAAAAACAACAAAGGAAAAAGTAAGGAAAAATACTAAGGCTTAGAAAGATAGAAACTCTTAGTTTCTTCAGCTCCCTCTCAAAGCTGGTATTTTTTTGATTCCTAAGCTTGCACGCTGCTTTACAAAACTTGCCTTGTCAAGAGGCTTTGTGAAGATGTCAGCCACCATCTGCTTTGTTGAAACAAATTTGGTCTTTAGTTTGTCTTTCTCAACTAGGTCTCTTATAAGATGATATCTGATAGCAATGTGTTTCATTCTAGAATGAAACACTGGATCCTTTGTCAAATGAATGACGGATGTGTTATCCATGAACAGTTGCAGCAGCTCGTTGGAGTTCTCTCCCAGTCCGTCAAGGAACTGCTTGAGCCATGTAAGCTCGTTCGCCATCTTGGCTGCTGCAACATACTTTGCTTCACAAGATGATTTCGTAGTTATGGTCTGCTTCCTACTGATCCATATCACAGCTACTCCGACTGCTATTGTGCATCCTCCTGAGACGCTCTTGCAGTTATCTTTTAGGGATGCCCAGCTTGCATCGCTGTAGGATTTGATCTGGAATCTTTCATGCTGAGAGAAACACAACCCGTAATCCTTCGTCTATTGAAGCTATTTTAGAATTTTTTTGGCTATCTTCCAGTGCATAGGGCCTAGATTGATATTAAACTGGCTCATTTTAAAAATTGCATAAGCAAGTCAGGGCATGTATTGTCTGCCAAGTACATGAGTGATCCAATCAGCCTCCTATAGGGCACGTTCCACATGGCTTCCTGCTCTTCTACATTCAGTGGATCGTCCTGCTTGGTCAGGATTGTTCTAGCCACCATCGACGTATTAGCTCCCTTGCAATATGTCATCTGAAAATCGTCAATGATTTTCTAGATGTATCTTGACTAGTCATGTTGTCTACAAATTGTACATAGTATGCTATATCATTGAGAACGCAGAAAACTTAATCACTTTAATTTTACATTTATCAGGCTAAAACATTTTTGTCTATTGCCAAGGATTGATGTACGGTCCGTACATTAAAAGACATGATGGTATGTGGCCAAGCCTATGATATGTATCATAAAATCAACATTAGTAAAAAAAAAAATTATTGTATGTTCTAGATGGAGGCTATAACTTAACTATTAAGCTTATGTTGAGATGATGGAATAATAAAATAGTTTCATTTTTTTTTAAAATCAGATTTGAATAAAGCAATGTATTCTACATGAAAAATGGAGCATTTTTGCTTTTTGGATCATCTCAATCCGAGCAATATTAAGAAAGTTATCTCCCTTCAAAGATTTTAAGGCTAGTTTTTTTTTTTCTTGGAGCTTGAAAGGGGTAGCACGCCGGCGTGCTACCAATCTAAGCTTTTTGTCTTTAACTCAAATTGATAGCACGCCGGCGTGCTACCCCTTTTAGGTATCAAGGGAAAAATGTTTTCTAGTCTAAATTTTTTTGAATTGTCATAACTTTCTTACTATTGCTCGGATTGAGATGGTCCAAAAAGCAAAAGTGCTCCATTTTTTATGTAGAATCCATTGGTATGATCAAAGTTAGTTTTTATATCATATAAAATAATTGATGTAGATGGATCTAACATTCTTGATCATGATGTTATGGAGCCTATTTTGAATGGTGATGATGAAGGACCTTCATCAAGTCAAAATCCAAGGAGGACATCATCATAAAGGAAAACATGTTCAAGGCTCACTTATGATGAAAAGAGGCCCTAATACGGTTGGAGTCAAAAATGGCAAATTTTGACTATTTTTCAATTTTCTTCAATCCAAGAAGAATTGTTTGGATCTATGATCCTATGAATGGATGAAACTTTCTAAATGATAAATATGATTTTCTTAAGCTATTTTACACATGTGAACTCAGATTTACTTCATCCACTTTTGCTTTGAAAAATTTAGTGCAAATTTTGTCTAGCACCTAGAAATTGGAACTTTTGGCCTTCTTTGAGTTCTCAATCATTTGTTACTTGATTCCAAGTAATCAATAGTCTACATTTGATTAGTTTTGAACCTCTGAAAACATTCATTTAGAAGGCCAAAATCAATTTCTAGATATGACTTCAATGGGATCTTATCTATTAGAACAAGGTGAAAGACTCACCTCTACAAATTATAGTACATGGAACGTGAGGATAGAATCAATTCTTGTACTTCAAGATCTAATAGATATAGTGAATGGGAATGAGGAGGAACCAAATAATCCTCAAAAAATTCCCAAATTCAAGAAAAGAGCACGAGTTGCTCTTCATGTTTTAAAGCTAAATGTATCCAATGAAATCCTAAGAGAGATTAGTTCTTATGTCAATGCTCAAGAAGCATGGAGTACTCTTCAATCTATTTACGAGTCTAAAAACACTTCTAGAATCCTTACTCTAAGAAATATGATCTTTCAAAGTTTTCAAAGAAAGGATGAAAGTGCTTCATCCTATGTTTCTAGAGTTAAGGATCTCCATAAAGATCTTTGTTGCATATATGATTCTATCAAATCCA
The DNA here is from genome assembly GCA_029204225.1 of Diphasiastrum complanatum. Classification (NCBI taxonomy): domain Eukaryota; kingdom Viridiplantae; phylum Streptophyta; class Lycopodiopsida; order Lycopodiales; family Lycopodiaceae; genus Diphasiastrum; species Diphasiastrum complanatum. The sequence continues at coordinate 69,137,880 of CM055095.1, read as the reverse complement.
AGGAAATAGTTCAAGTTATCTTGAATGGACTAAGTGAAGATTTTGATACCATTGTCCAATCTTATGCAATTAAAGAGGACTTACCCTCTTTAGGAGCCTTTCAAGGAGTCTTGATAGCCGAGGAGAATAGGCATCAAACTCAAATTGCAAGATTTGAGAGATTATCTCTCAAAGATGGAGGAAGTGATCAAGCACTCTTCACCAAATCCAAGGAGAAGAGAAAATACAAGAAGAATGGCAAGAGCTCCAAGGACAACATAAGAGAAATGGAGAAGACATCCGAGGGGGAACCAAGCTCATCCAATGTGAAGAAGAACAAGTACAAGGTTACTTGTTTCTCATGTGGCAAAAAGGGGCATTTTGCCTCTCAATGCTACAAAAGGAAAAAGCAAGCCAACATCACTTGTGAAGATGAATCTCCTTGTGACAAAGAAGATTCACTTATGATGTATAACTTTTCATCTTCCTCTTTCAAGCATTCTAATGTATGGTGTCTAGATAGTGGTGCCTCATCCCACATGAGTAGTGATAAAAACTCTTTTTGTAATCTTGTACCATACAAAGGATCTAGAAGTTGTATCTATACAGCAAATGATGAGGAATGCATGATAGAAGACATAGGAAGCATATCTCTAGATAAGCTTGATCTCAATGATGTGCTCTATGTTCCTAGTTTGACTAAAAATCTAATAAGTGTAGGCCAACTCAATGATGATGATCTACAAGTAGATTTTGAAGATGGTACTTGCTTGATCACAAAAGATGATGATATAATAGCATCATGTTCTCCTTTTGGAAGGTTATTTAAGCTTGATGGAAATGAAAATGCTAATCTTTGCTCGGATATTGTGCTACAAGGAAAGCTCTCAAGTGAAGATCTATGGCATAGGAGGTTGGGCCATCCCAACTCCAAGGCCATGCAATCTATGTGCAAGTTGGAGCTAGCTCATGGTTTGCCTAAATCCATGATCAAGGAGCCAAGTCCTTGTGATGCATGTGCATTGGCCAAATCACATGCAAGGCCACATCAAAGATCAGCCATCAAGTCCAAAGCACCTTTGGAACTCATCCATAGTGATATCCATTTCTCATCCACCAAGAGCAAGGGTGGAGCTACATGTTTTTTAACATTTATTGATGATTACTCACATTTTTGTTGGGTTTACCTCTTATCTTCAAAGCATTAGCATTTGAAACTTTTGTGAAGTTCAAAGCTTTCGTTGAGAATCAACTATCTTGTAAAATTAAAGCTTTGAGAAGTGATAATGGATGTGAATACATCTCCACAAAGTTCATAAAATTTTGTAATGATTTTGGCATTAGAAGAGATTTCACTTGCTCCTACTCTCCTCAATCTAATGGAGTAGCCGAAAGAAAAAATAGAACTCTATGTGAATGTGCAAAGGCACTTAGACTAAAAGCCTCTCTTTCTAAAGATTTTTGGGGAGATGCAATAGGATGTGCTAACTACCTTTGCAATTTTTTGCCAAATCATGCTATAGAAGATATTTTACCTTAAGAAAAGTTGTATGGAAGGAAACCCGAGGTCAATCATCTTAGAACATTTGGATGTGTATGCTTTATACATGTACCTCTTGAAACAAGAAAAAAAGAAGATGCTAATGCTTTTAAAGGCATTATGATAGGCTATTCAAGTAAAGCCTATAGGATTTTTGTTCCATCTACTAATCAAACTATGATAAGTAGAGATGTGATCTTCCATGAAGATCGAATGTACATGAACGACAATGTGCAGGAATCTCAAGAGCTTATTCATCAAGGAGGAGTCTCTTCATCAAGTATTGATCAAGATGAAGACTTGTTGGGGCCAAGATCACAAGAGAAGCTGAGTCTACCAATGACTCCAAGAAGATCAACCCGAGAGAGATCCGAGCCTAGAAGACTCACCTACTTGGAAAAAGGCAAACAAGTGGAGGATTCAAGTTCTCTACATGCTTTTCACACTTCCATTGAAGAACCAACAAGTGTAGAGGAAGCTCTTCATTCAAAGGATTGGATCAAAGCTATGGAGGCCGAGTATGAAGCTTTGATGCAAAATGAGACTTGGCAACTTGTAGATCCACCTAATGACAAGCATGTCATTGGATGCAAGTGGGTCTATAGAATCAAGCTCAACAATGATGGATCAATCAATAAGTTCAAAGCAAGGCTTTGTGCTAAAGGCTATGCCCAAATCAAAGGCATAGATTATGAAGAAACCTTTGCTCCCGTGGCAAAGATGGTAACCATTAGAATTCTCATCACTATTTGTTGTTTTTATGATTGAAAAATGCTTCAAATTGATGTTTCCAATGCTTTCTTGAATGGTTACTTAGAAGAAGAAATATATATGCATCAACCTCCAGGTTTTGTTGTGAATGGCAAAGGATCAAAAGTATGCTTACTTTTGAAAAGTCTTTATGGCTTGAAACAAGCTCCAAGGGCTTGGTATGAGAGGTTGAACACTTATCTTCTTTCTATTGGTTTCAAGATTAGTTCATATGATCCATCATTATATCTTAAATATGCTGGTAATGATATAATCATGCTGCCTATTTATGTTGATGACATTCTATTATGTGGAAGCAACATGGATTTACTTGTTGATACCAAGATCTCCTTAGGAAAGGAAGAGTCAAAATGCAAGATCTTGGATTTTTACATGATGTACTTGGATTAGAGATTAAGATCTGTAAAGACTTAGCTTTCATTTCTCAAGAAAGTTATGTAAGATCTATGCTTAGGAAGTTTAAAATTCAAGATTGTAAAAGCATAGATACTCCTATGGAGTCTAATGTTAAAGACACTAAAACTTGTGATGAAGCATCCTTTGAGGACATCACACTTTTTAGAAGTCTAATAGGCTCTTTAATATGGCTCACTATCACTAGGGCCGATCTTAGTTTTAGTGTGCACAAGCTTAGTTAAAGCATGCAAAATCCAAAGATCCATGATTGGAAAAAGAGAAAGAGGATCTTAAGATATGTTGCATCCACTCAAGACTATGGACTTTGTTTTAAGAGACATGAGCTAAGTCTTATTGCCTTTTCAGATTCGGATTTTGCAGGTGATAAGGTGGATAGAAAGTCCACAAGTGCTTACACTATTTTTGGGAGGTAATCTTGTCTCTTGGAAATCTAAGAAGCAAGACACTATCTCTTTATCTTCATGTGAAGCCAAGTACAAGGCTTTGACTATCACAACAAATGAAGTCATTTGGATCAAAAGACTACTAGTGGAGCTCGGGATCATTCAAGAGGAGGAAATACCTTGCATCAAATGTGATAGTATCTCGGCCCAATATCTTGCAAGTAATCCAATCTTCCATGCAAGAAGTAAACACATAGAGGTAGCACACCACTATGTAAGAGAAAAAGTTATGGATGGTGAGATTCTCCTTGAGCATGTATCAACTTCAAATTGTTATACAGATTTGCTCACCAAGCCTCTAGCTAAGAAGCACTTTGAAAAACATAGATCAAACCTTGGCTTGATCTCCAAGTCCTTAGTATTGTAAATAATATTTTCATTTAAAGGAGTGTGAAAATATTGTAAAATTAAAATAATGGGTTTGTCCAAACTTGAGGTAGACTAGTCTAGTAACTTTCCAAGTTGAGTCAAGGTAGATTTTTAGTCTCCATAGTGATGTGTAGGTCTAGAACCTATCAAGAAGCATGTGAGGCTACTCTTGTAGGTCAAGGATTCTCAAAAATAGAGATTCTCAAGTCTTATCCATTTCTCTTTTTGTCATATCGTATAGAGGTAGAGACAATGAGGCATCTAGGTTGCTTTCTCTCTCCACGAGTTCTAGAAGGTGGCTTTGTACCTCAAGATTACACTTCTTCAAGTAAAGCTTCCATTTGATCCATTGGAGTTGTAATGATAGTTAGATTGTGATGAATGCTTTTGCCTTCTTGCTAACTAGCTTGTCAATGTTTTCCATCTCTTTGTTTTTGGAATAGAAGCTAGTTTAGTGTGCAAACATTCATTTCCTTGATCCTTGTACTTGCAGCTGGTTCACACGTGTGAAAAAGTTCTCAACAGGAGACTGTATAACATGAATACATTTGCTCTATACAATGCTAGCCGGAGTAGAGCATTCATTGGTGTCAATATCAAGGATGCAGCATGCTTGAAGTCGTGTGATGCCTGTAACAAAGGCAAGATGTCACATATACCATTCATCAATTACTCTTTCAGAACGAAAGAACTTTTAGAACTGGTACACTCTGACATCTGTGGACCATTTGATGTGGTTTCCTTGGGAGGTTCAAAGTAGTACATCACTTTCATTGACGACTTCAGCAAATTTGCAGCCGTGTACTTTATCCAAAACAAGTCAGAGGCCCTGGACAAATTCACAGAGTTCATGAATTGGGTTGAGAAATGGACTGACAAGAAGGTGAAGCAACTGAGAACGTACAAAGCAGGAGAATACATCTCCAAACGCTTTGCAGAATATTGTACCAGCAAAGGCATACTTCACTTGAAGACTATAGTCTACACACCACAACACAATGGTGTGGCAGAGAGGAGAAATCGGACTCTCATGGAAGCTGCGAGATCAATGATGGCCTATTCAAAGGCATCAAAATTTTTATGGGCTAAAGCTGTAACTACAACCAACTACTTGCAGAATAGGACATGTAGATCCAGTGTCGCACATACCATGCCACATGAGGTTTGGTGGGGCAACAAACCAAGTCTAACACATGTGCGCATTTTTTTATGCTTTGCATATGCCTACATTCTAGATCAGAAAAGAAAGAAACTGGACAAAAAGGTGGAGCAGAGATTCCTCGTAGGATATGATGTTCATTCATCATACTACAGGATCTACATGCCAGATCAAGAATGCCAGAGATGTTAGATTTGATGAGTCCAAGACAATGGTTGACGGAGATCCAGTCGGCTACGAAATCCTGACTAGAGGCTACTATGACCTACCAACATCTACGGAGGGAGTGGACCCTAAGCATCCAGAGGAAGATGCCAAAATTCTAGATGAACAGAGAGATTGTTTAGACGATGAGCAGCAAGACGTGCTATCTGTACCCGGGACACCTGCTACTCACCACAGTTCAACAGTTAGCAAAGGCAACAAACTTGACAAAGGCAAGGCCATTGACTGCAGACACTCCAAGAAGATCCACGAGAGAAAGAAGAGCACCTATTGGATTTGTGCCTAACAGCTCAGCCTCTATATCAGAGGAGTTTGTGGATTTGGCAGAAAATCTCAAACATATGAGAAAGCTATCAATTGTCCAGATAAGGACAAGTGTATTAAAGCGATGGAAGATGAGATAAATTTCATGGAACAGAACAATGTCTGGGATCTGGAGCCATTACCAGCAGACAGGAAAACTGTAAAGTGCAAATGGATTTTCAAATACAAGTATGGACCTAATGGCAATGTATCAAAGTACAAGGCCAGATTGGTAGCAAAAGGTTTCTCTCAGAAGTATGGTATTGACTATACTGAGACCTTTTCTCCAATCGTAAAGCATTCGTCCTTGCGCCTACTATTTGCATATGCAACAACATACAATCTCAATATTCACATAATGGATGAAAAGGCCGCCTTCCTACATGGCGAGTTGAATGAGGAGGTCTATATGGACGAACCACCAGGATTCATTTGCTCACACTTTGCCAACTACGTCTGTCGAATGCAAAGAAGCATATATAGACTGAAGCAGTCTGCAAGCAGTGGTATAAGAAGAAGGTTCACACCCTCATATCCTTAGGATTTCAACCATTTATGGCCGAATACAATGTCTATACAAAGGTCACAGATGGAAAAATCATAATCATTGTTGTCTATGTTGATGACACCTTGATTTTGTCCAGAACAGATGACCTGATTGCTCAGATAAAGCATGATGTTTCACAATATTTTGAAATATCAGACGTAGGGGAGGCAAGATGCTACCTAAATTTGCAGATTCATAGAGATCTTGACGAAGGAAAACTGTATATTCACTAGTCAAGATACATCTAGAAAATCATTGACGATTTTCAGATGACATATTGCAAGGGAGCTAATACGTCGATGGTGGCTAGAACAATCCTGACCAAGCAGGACTATCCACAGAATGTAGAAGAGCAGGAAGCCATGCTGAACGTGCCCTATAGGAGGCTGATTGGATCACTCATGTAGTTGGCAGACAATACAAGCCCTGACTTGCTTATGCAATTTTTAAAATGAGCCGGTTTAATATCAATCTAGGCCCTATGCACTAGAAGATAGCCAAAAAAATTCAAAAATAGCTTCAATAGACGAAGGATTATGGGTTGTGTTTCTCTCAGCATGAAAGATTCCAGATCAAATCCTACAACGATGCAAGCTGGGTGTGAAAGATTTCAGATCCTTAAGATCCAATCTACTTGAATGATCTTTGGTTAGAAAGAGAAATACACTACCAATTTCACCAATGTAGAAAAATCAGCATCTACACACAATTTGAGATGCAAACACTAATAGAACTTGATCAAAATTGAATGAAATGATTATGTACTGTTGATGTCCGTACAAAACCAGCAAGCTACTATATTTCACACGTGTGGATCCAAAAATAACAAATATAGATCATTCTACACATAGAATTGCAAGCAATCACCAAAATAGTGCACCAATGGATAGTAGAACCCAAGAGAACCATGTATAAGCATGAAATGAGATAGAGAAGAGATAAGATGACTCTCTCCACAAGTATCATCCTTTTATAGCAGGTCCAAACCCTATTTGGCCACTTGGCTTTCCCACCAAAATGCTAACCCTACCAATTTTGGGTCTAGATTCAATGTACCCAACTTATTCAAATTGAATCTACTCAAACTCGCATTCTATCTTTCCCACACTTTCAAAAAAGTGTTTATTCAAATGAAATTTAGACTAATGAACTTTGAAAAGTCAACCTCTAAGTCTAAAACAAGTTTTGGCCTCAATATGCCAAATATGGAAATATTGCAAAATGTGATGAAACTAGTTGAATCTTTCACACTCCCTCTTTAACTAGTTTAAGCATAGACTTTGATAATACTCCAAGTGAAGTCCTATGCTTCATGAACAAGTCTTTTCCCAATGCTTTGGTGAAGATATCAGCTACACATTCCCTTGAAGACATGTTGAAGCTCCACCTCCTTCGCAATGACTCGCTCCCTCACAAAATGATATTGTATCTCAATATGCTTGCTCCTAGCATGAAAGATAGGATTGGATGCCATTCTTTGGGCTGATTGACTGTCACAAAAGATGATTGGGCTCTCTGAAAAATCCAGCAAGTGAAGATCCTTGATCATCCTCTTGATCCATACCATCTCCTTTGTGCAATGTGTAAGAGCTTTGTACTCGGCCTCACTAGATGACAATGAGATAGTGGCTTGTTTCTTTGACATCCATGATATAGCTCCATCACCTATGAAAATACAATAAGAACTAATGGATTTCCTATCCATTACATCTCCAGCATAGTCTGAATCTGAAAATCCAAAAAGATTAGGTGATGATCCCTCATACAATATGCCAAAATCTTGAGTTCCAATGATGTACCTCAAAACTCGCCTTCCTAGCTTCCAATGCTCCTAGCATAGTTTTTGCCAATAGAACTTTGATCCATCATAAGAATGATCTTTGCCCTAAGAATAGATCTCCTTTCAATGATCATGTAATTCTTAAAATAGAAACAACCATAATTGATATAGAGAATAGTGTCCACTTGGGATGCTTCACTATTTCTTACATCAATTTTACATGTAAAAATGTGACTAGAACATGAAGAATCGAATAGAATGTAAATGAAATGATTCCACCATGCTTCCAACTCTGAACTCTCTGGAAAAATACAGCAAACAAACAATAAATGTGAGTGATCAACTTTTGCTTGCATGTCTCCTCCTTCTTTGTCCTTTGTTGCCTTGTATCCACCATGATACTCCATGAATGAGCCTCCATATTCATCTTGCCACAAGAAACCATCAAACCTTGGAAATCCATGAGTAGGTGAGTACATAAATGATGCAAATCTAGCACCACATGACTCCATAAACCAAGTAGTTTGCACTAGTCCATCTTCAAGATCTACTTGACACAAGAAAATGACCATGAATTCACCAAAAATTGACAATCTCCAAGTATTGGCACCAAGTAGCTCAACACTTGAGAACTTAGCCATGGATGAGTGACATAATGAACCTCAAATAGCTTCATTTCCATCAGCAAAATCAGCCAAGAATGCTAGTACAAATCCAACATCAAAACAATGCTCACCAATGTAGCTAGTTTTATCATATCTTGACAATTTGCACACATCCACATGAAAGTGCTCAAACATGAGATAGAACAAGTAAAGTAAACTTGAACAACACTTCCTTGCTGCTCCTTTGACCTTACTTGATTCTTCAATATGCTGCAAAAATAGATCCATAACACCTTTTCCAATTACCTCTCCTTTGATGCTCTTGACTAGCTCCAAATTGCCAACTTCCCTTTTGACTAGTTGAAGCGCTTTGAGATTAACCTCTTGATCTTCAACTTGACCATCAAAGTCATTGAACAAAATTTGTTTTCCAGATCCATTACTTGATTTTACAGCAAGATAACATCCATCCACTTGCATAGCTCCATGTACACAAGAAGATCCTCCAAAAGATGTTCCACTCTTCATAAGAGATCGATACTCAAGATCCATTGCTTGGATTCACTCCTCTTCTTTCCTTGCTTAATCTACACTTGTAGGCTCATCCAAAGAGGTTAGGAAAGCAACATAATTTCCAGAAACTACTTGCTTACCCTTTTGATCATATGTGAGCCTTGAAGGTACTTGTCTTTCTCTTGATGTTCTCCTTGGCTTTTGACTTGATGAAGGTCCATCATCACTTCAAAGTAGAATCCTTCTCATCAACATCAAGAATGTTAGATCCATCTACTTTACCATCAATCATGCTTGAAGACACCTTTGGAATGTTTCCCTCATAAAAAATGACATCTCTACCAACAATCACTTTGTTAGTAGAAGGAATGTAAACCTTGTAGGCTTTACTCACCTCACTATATCCAACAAAAATACCTCTTCTTGAAGATGGATCCTCTTGAAGCTCCGAGTTGAGGAGAATAAGCTCACCTACATCCATCCACAAGAACAACAACAACCGTGTCTAAAAGAGATTTTTTGTGATAACTACAAGTGTTTACAAATATTCTCAACTATTATCCATGTCGCAACAAGTAGTCATTGCCGAGTTAAGTGACTCTAATCTTGTCCATAGCATGAGTACAATGTCAAACATTGTTTTAATTCTACTAAAAGTTAATAGATCATAAAGCTAAAACTGCAAAACTGAAATCCGCATTTCTAAATGGAGCACTCTATGGCCTCAAGCAAGCGCCACGCGCATGGTATGGACGTATTGACCATTACTTTCTTTCTCATGTGTTTGTAAGGACAAATTCATAACCAAATCTTTATGTTCTTATAAACGAAGATAGCATTGCCTTGATTGTACTTTATGTTGATGATATTATTATCACGGGCAATGATGAGAATCTCATTCATTCTATCAAAGCCAACTTGTGCAAGCAATTTGAGATGACAGATTTAGATCTTTTGCACTATTGCTTGGGAGTCAAAGTATGGTAGAATGGCAATGATATCAGGCTATGTCAAAGCAAGTACGAACGTGAGATATTAGAGAGGTTTCGTATGACAGAGTGCAAACCTTCCATCACTCCTTGCGAAGCTGGTAAGAAGTTGTCTCATGTTAACGATAGTGGTCAAGTTGACGCGACATTATTTCGTCAACTAGTCGGGAGTTTGATTTATCTTACAACTACTTGTCCTAATATTTGTTATGTTGTGAGCTTGATTAGTCAATTTATTCTTCCTCCCTCTCTCCCAACAATTCACATATAATTGCATGAGAAGTTTTACATTCAGTATAACATATTCTTTAAGGCTTATTATTCAAATGAGAATGAAGAGAATTAGAGGGACAAAATTCACAATGTGCAAACATGATCGATCAGATAGTGCTTTCACAAAGACACATTTTACATTCATATCCATCAAGAAATTAATCTATATATATTAGTCATTTGATAGAGTACTTTGTCATATATGTGTTTCTTCAGTTGCTATTTAAAATTACTCATGGTATATGGTATATGCAATTTCCATATAATTGCATGAGAAGTTTTATATTCAGTATAACATATTTTTTTAGGTTTATTATTCAAATGAGAATGAAGAGAATTAGAGGGACAAAATTCACAATGTGCAAACATGATCAATCAGATAGTGCTTTCACAAAGACACATTTTACATTCATATTCATCAAGAAACTAACCTATATATATTAGTCATTTGATAGAGTACTTTGTCATATATGTGTTTCTTCAGTTGTTATTTAAAATTACTCAAATCAGTGATTTCTATCATTTTAAATTTGATTTTATTCATTTTTATTTTGGTTGTTTGCATAGCCATAAAAAACTTACAAAAGTTTATACCCCAAGCCTTCACATTTAGATAATGTGCACTCCAATATATATTTCTACTCAATGAAGTCAAGCAAAAAAATACATTATTTATTTATTGCAAATAACCAAATCAAAATTAGCATAATTTTTTTTGGTAAAGCTGTTTAAAGGAAATTAATGATTGTACTTAACAATCATAGAGAGTTATTGCTCGCTTAATCAATGGATCTATCAAGTTCTACACTTTAGATCTTGATCTAGATTCACTACACTTAGATTTAAGCAAGAGCAATGGATCGAAAGTTCATAAACTAGTGAGAGTGGCCTCACACATGTGGAGTACTATCCACTGTACGGCCTGCACTTGAAACAACAAGTACTTTGGTTCTTAATAGCAATCATTCAATAAAATCACAATTCTATTGACTAGAAATCTCACAAAAGTGTAGAATGCAAAAGTCTCACCGATCTCATTAGCAAAATGATGATCCTTTTATGGATCAAGTACATCCACAAGCATGGTACAGTCCAACAGGTCTTCACACGTGTGAAGAGTGCCACATCACTCGGATCTTTTCAAAGCATATTTGTGAGTCATTGTAATATAATTTTTATCTTAATTGTTTATGTGCTATATGAAAGACCAAAGTCATAAGATGATTTTATGATAGCTTGTGTATTTGTTAGCTGAATTGTTTACAGGAAAACTCGGGCTTTTATAGACAACAATTTTCACAATTTTAAAAATCGACATGTAAAACTTGATTACTTATGATAAATTTGGCATAAAATTGTCTATAGATATGGGTCCCAGCCTGTCCAAAAAGTGGCTAGAGAAAATTTTGTGGCCTTAGAATTGGCCAATAAGATTTTATATAGTCTTAGAATTGGCCCGAATATGTGAACCATAATAGTCGGCATCACCGAGCTAAATTTTTCATGTGCTGAAATATTTTTTACTAATTTACAATTACCTATTGTGTTTTCAGGAAAACTGGTCTGCCAAAGAAATCCTGAGTCATGAGGGCCGCAAAAGATAGTTTAGAGAGAAAGACCAGCAATGAAAAAAAATTGTTCGTTCAACAAAGAAACCTAAAAATTATGAGACAATGTTAGGGGAATGGTAAGTGCACGTCAGTGATTTTATGAGCAAATTTCGAAGGCCAGAAAAGTTACACGACCATGCCAGTATCCCGGCAGTTCAACTCGACAATGCAGCGAGGAGCATGGGTGTGCTAACTAAGAAATGCAAATGGGAGGCCATAATATGATTTAAAAAACCCCTACGCAAAATAGTAAGGTTGACCTTGAATATACATGAAAGTACCTAGGGACCACTCACTTTAAGTTGGGACAAACAATGTACCTCTACACCTTACTATATTTACACATATTGAGTATAGTAGGAGGAAAGGTGGCTCACTCATGAGATACCCAAGCCATTTTTTTCCAAAAAGAAAAGTAATGGTGCAAGCACCACTCAAGAGTATTTAGCCCCCACCCATACTTCGTTGCTTGAAGTACCTACTAAAGGCACAAGAGTACTTTGGAGGCTATGTCAAGATCAATAGGAGGGGTCTCTTATTCTCTATAAGAAGGGAGCCTCCATGCTCTCAAAGTGTTTTGTTGAGGAGTTGAGAGCATGGATTATAAAAGAGGTATTTTTGAAAGTGAGTTTTGAGAAGAAAGAAATGTAAGAGGGAGAGCTTTGTGGAAAGGATGATTGTTAGTTGTGAAGGAATTGCTTGTGATAATCATGGCTTTGAGAGATGTGATTGTCCTGTGTTTCACTCAAGGACGAAACACATTGCAATCAAGTACCATTTGATAAGGGACCTAGTCACCAGAAACGAATTGAAGACTAGCTTCATTGGAACAAAGCAAATGGTGTCACACATCTTCACCAAGGCCTTAGACAAAGGTTTGTTTGAGAGGCAGAGGGGAAGTCTAGGAGTCATAAAGCTACCACTCTTTGAGAGAGAGCTGAAGAAACAATTTGTTTCGAGCCACAAAGCTTTTCTAGCTTTAGAGCTCAAGTTCGCAGAAACGCAAGGGAGCTACCAGGACGCGAAGAGTAACAGAGCTTCGAGGACTGACGACCCGAAGATGATGGTCAAATGTTCCTTGACTGGAGAATGTTTGGGGATACCTGAACACGAAGAAAAAATGTTCCTGGACCCAGAAAAGCTCAATGGCAAGGACAAAAGACAAAAAAGACACGAAGACCAAAAGGCAGTGTCTGTCTACATTCTGGAGGACTGTAGGAATGATACAGCTGGCGGTGACCAGCAGTCATATCTGAAATCCATCCAAATTATTTGTTGCGTTTCGCGTTCGCGATTCCTTTGCTACTGCACATGTGTTTCTCATCTGTGGTATCAGAGCCCTTGTCATAGTCTGACATAGCCGAAAAGCTATCAGATCCAGGAGGCCGAGCATTCAAACAAACAACCATCAACGAGAGAACATACTTTAGAAGCAATGGCTTCTCAGCAGCATATAGAGCAAGATCTGTATAGTTCTTGATTCTTCAGGATCTAACTTTCTAGCCTGGAAAGTTTCATACATCATTGATACCAAAGGGTGAAGATTTATTCCCCTGGGTAGCTGGCACAGAAGAGATGTCTGCGACATCAGACAAAGAGCTACACGAATGGAGGGAGAAAAATGACAAGGCAGTAGCCTTGCTATCTTCATCCATCGAAGATAGTCTCACAGTTGACCTGGCTACACTCTCCAAAGCTAATGAGGTGTGGGATACTGCTATGACCAAATAATCAACTATAGAATAACTGTGGATCAACTAAAGGTCGGCATAGAACTTGAGAAGAATGAATTAAAAGACTTTTTGGAGATGAAGGTAGTAGAGAGAGTAGTGAGATCCATAATGGAGTGAGAAGAGGGCCATATGATAAGAAAGAAACTTTATTGTAGCTCTCTAAGCCTAGAGCAACCATGCTTGTAAAATTTTGCTTAATTTCGTTGCATGCATGTAAAGCAATCAGCGTGTAGTTGATGGAGTGCACTAAAATTGTCATAAAAACCAAAGTCTTTGACAAACAGTTGTTTCTATCTGGTCTTGTCTCTATTTTCCATTATACCTTTATCATAGTTTCCAAAGCTAAGATGATGTTGTTGAGAATAAATTGTGCAAAGGTTTAGTTCTCTATTTTTTTTTGTTAAAAATTTCAATGCTGATTTGTCTCTAATTGCTCATTTTTCAAGCTAAAAATTGATTTGTCACAATGGTTATTATTGAATATCCAAAGGTCATAGACCTACACTAATTTTTCAATCAGTTATAATATGTTTCAGAACAAGTCACAATGAATTCAAATATGTGGTGAATGGAAAATAGCTATTTAGACTTGTTTTTATTGGGAAATCATTGCTAGAACAACGAATAGCTAAGTTTGGGGATGGCTCACCTTCACACCTCCTCCAAATGGTATATCGTGTTTTCTTTTGTAGGAAATATAGAAAATGTCCTCCATATTGGATGAAGAAATGGTCGAATTCTTAGATATGTGAAGACTACTTAATTGATGGTTTTTGAGATCTAAAATTGCAAATACTGAAAAACAAATATTCTAAGATACTGATCGTGAAAATTGTGAATAGTGATCATGATAATTGTGAATATTGTGAATATTGAGAAATGAATATTCTGAAATATTGATTGTGAATATTGTGAATTGATTCCAAATATTGTGAATACGAAACATGAATATTGATTGTGATTATTTTTGAATACTGTAATACTTTAGAAACTAATTGTGATTATTGTGAACACTCTTGATTACAAATTATGAATGATAAAATCCAATTATTAAAAAATAAAGATTGTAATTGTTAATTTTGATTACTTGTGCTAAAATTGTTTTGTAGATTGGAATGAAGACAACTCTCTCTCTCTCTCTCTCTCTCTCTCTCTCTCTCTCTCTCTCTCTCTCTCTCTCTCTCTCTCTCTCACACACACACACACACACACACACACACACACACACACACACACACACACACACACACACACACACATGAAGCTCCAATATTACAACATCTTCAATCTCTGTTGGAAAAATAAATTTCTTGTTGCATGCATAAAAATAAATCAAGAATTCATCCATGTTGCTTGATTGGATTGCAGTCTCAACACCTCCAAATTCATACTCTTTCTTCATGTGCACCATGACAACATAGGATCAAATATATTCGAAGCACATGTAGTGTTTTGTTTTGTTTTGTTTTGTTTTTCTTGAGGTAGAGAACTATACTTATTATGCTTTTTGTGAAAGATATAACAGATTAATAAGTTTTCATAAATAATACTTGATCTTTATCTAATTATAATTTTGTGATTGTATTTTCTTTTACATGACATATAGAAAATATCTTTCATATTGAATAAAGAAATGGTCTACTTTTTATATATGCATCATCAAAACTACTTGATTGAGTTTTGTGTTGTTTATAGAGTGTGTTTTTCGAGGGATATATCGATGGATGTCAGAATATTCTTCGGGTTGTAGATTGATCAGAGTGAGTCTCTCTGAGAAATATATCAGGGAGGTCGATATATACCTTGACATACACACACTGATCAGAAGTGAGTGTTTTCTGAGGGTTGTTTTGAGGGACATAGAGAGAATTTTTCAGAGGATTATTCCAAGGGAGAGAAAATAAAAAAAAATAAGGACAAAATGGAGCCAATGTACTAGCTCCATTCTATCCTAAAAATGGACTCCATCCAACCCCACAAGTCTTTTTTGCGACTACTTATGAAGGTAAGCAAAATCATTTGCTCATAATTGTTAATTAAAAAATTTGCAAATATTTGGTTACATTTCATGCACTTAAAGACTTATGAAGGACACTGATAAACAAAATATATATTCATACATAAATGTTCCAAGTACATAGATATATTACAAACTAAATCAGGACTCTCGCATACGTGTGTGCTATAATGAAACACCTTATTCAATCCAACTGAGTCGTCCTCATCTGGATAGGCCATGGATATCAGACTCATGAATACGATGCATGAGATTGGGACTACGATACCTGCATGCAATGAAAATGAGTAAGTTTTATAAGAAATGTGGTGAGAGTGAGAGTCATACCACATGAATGTAGTGAAGTTAAAATATATTTTGAAGCCATATCTCAAAAACATCACCACAATTGATTCTCACTCCTTTTTTTTCAATAGTTCTATGGAATAGCCTAGATCTGCCAGCTTTCACCACATCTCGGATCTCCAATTTGAGGTGGCTCATCACACCTCCCATGTAGCTCACCATCCATTTTCAATCAAAATGCATATCAGAGGAGGGGACTGGAAACTCTCTATAAAACTGGTCAATGACATAATTTTTTTCTTTATTATCTTATTTGTGCCAATCGTTGAAAATGTCCTTGTTGAAGACCACATGCATGAGTTGTCTCATGTGAGTGATGACACGGCCACCACGGTCATCCTCAACTATGTGTCTCTCCACATCTATTTCATAAGACAACAAGACGTCATTTGATGGAGAGGTGACAAAGGGAGTGTCAAGAGGAGTGGCATCAAGCCGAGGAGAAGTGGGTGGAATGGGAGAAGTTCTACAACATGAGAAGCTTGGAGAGGAGTCTGAAGGAGAGAAGGTTGGGGAGGAGTCTGAATGGGAGAAGGTTGGGGAGGAGTCTAAACGGGAGTGTAACAAATAGGATTCTAAATGAGAGAAAAAATGGGTGGAGTGGTCTGGTAAGAGAGATCATGGGAGTCCCCATAGAAAAAATGAAGTCTTGAGTAGTGAGTATGGAGGTGCCGGGATACTCATATGTGACAGATGTAGAAGTCTTAGTATGAAGAGGGAAAAGTTTGAAGAGTGAGTATGAGGGTGTAGGGATACTCAAGTGTGATAAGTGTAGGAGCCGTAGTATCATGTGCAGAAGAAAAAAAAATGAAGCGTGAGTATGGAGGTATCAGAATACTCAAGTGTAACAGATGTAGGAGTCATAATATCATGTGTCATGTGCGCTATTTCTTGAGTTAGTATTTCTCATAGTAAAGAATCTCTATGATGTGGCTTGCTAGAGGGATGTGCTGGACTCGAAGCTACATGAGGCACGACATCATCATCGCAACCTCCACAATAGGAGCCGCTGCTAAGGCGACTCCTCCTACAATCTCTCTTCACCTGAGAATGCCAGGAAGATACACTAGCATTATCATGTGGGGTGGAGAGACCCTCGTGGGAAGGGAAAACATCTCATTCATTGGGATGTGGAGATTGAATCTCCTCAGAGCGAGAGGAGGTTGAATCTCGATGGGAGGCAAGGAGTTCTAGGAGGTTGAATCTCCTCAGAGTCGACAAACCTACTGGAACTCCTTGCCTTCCATCGAGCCCTCAGTCTCTCCATGAGTCTGTTTGTCCACAAGGGAGACATCCCATCCATGTACCTAAGGACCTCATCATCACTCATGGAAGAAAAATGGAATGACCCATGACTGCGGCCAGACCCCTAACTGGGAGACATGTGATGAAACATAATGGATAAAGTGTGGGATAATTGGTTCAATTTTGAAAATTACAATCCTATTTAATTTCGTGCAAGAAATAAGTTCAAATAAAGAAATTTAGTTCGATAACAAATATAAAAAACTCCTTCCATTCCACCCTGTGTTATTTTTACAAGCCAGATGTGGAATAAGGATATCAACTTGAATTTTATGAAAATCACTATATCACTTCATTCAGATAGCTTTTACAGTTTGTCAATTTTTTCACAAGGCCAAA
Organism: Diphasiastrum complanatum; assembly: GCA_029204225.1. NCBI lineage: Eukaryota > Viridiplantae > Streptophyta > Lycopodiopsida > Lycopodiales > Lycopodiaceae > Diphasiastrum > Diphasiastrum complanatum. Next base: position 69,120,618 of record CM055095.1, on the reverse strand, counting down.
TAAATATCACATTCTTACCTTGCACAAATTATGAAAGGTCAATATTTTTTAGAGTTGTGGAGGATTCAAGAGTCTTAGTTAGAGTTGTCATTTTTGACAAGGCTTAAGATACCGAATGCTCTCAATATTGTGCTACTCATGCTCTAGAGAATAATAGTTACTTTTTTTTTTTGTTCTAATGGCTTTCATAATGGTCCCCGTAGAGTGCACCATTGCTCATGAAAAATTCACAAATACAAACTACGTAATTGTTAAAATTAACAAAAAAAAAAAAAGCTGTAACATAATTGTTGAAATTAATAAAACAAGCTATAATTGGTGTATGTAGTTTTTTATAATGTTTAAAAATCGATTTTTATGAACTATGCAAAAATTGTACTATTGTTTGCTATTCTCAACATAACAAAAACTTTCAAAAGGTTTTTTGCTATGCTAGAAACTCTGCCCTTCAAGGCGATATTCACCAGTCGGACACTTCAAGTTGTTTAGCTATGTAATACCCCCCCTCGGGCCACTACATCATTTTGCTACGCTGCCATAGCCAAAAGAAAATTGAACACGGTTTTCTGCTATGCTCAGCATAGCAAAGCCTTTCAATTTTTATTTTAGTATGCTGAGCATAGCAAACTAATCTTTTGAATCATTTTTCTCTTCTGAAAAAACTATTTCATTCAATGTGATATTCATTTAGTCGGGCACTTCAAGTTCAAAAAGGCATGAATGGTGAAAATGATGTTGAAGGGGGAGGGTTTCTTCAAACAAAAGAAACAGTTCGAAGGTTTTGGGGAGTCTTATGCTTAGCATAAGACTCTTATGCTCATCATAGAACAAAGAAGCTAAGGTTTTATAGAGGGCACTTCAAGTTCAAAAAGGCATGAATGGTGAAAATGACGTTGAAGGGCATGGTTTCTTCAAATGGAAGAAACAGTTCGAAGGTTTGGAGTCTTATGCTCACCATAAGACTCTTACGCTGAGCATATATATGCTCAGCGTACAACAAGTTTTACGCTCAACATAGAACAAAGAAGCTAGGGTTTGCTACATAGAGGTCGAGATTGCGAGACACGATCGAGAGAGATGATCAAAGAGGAAAGTATTCCATCTATGGTTGCCGTGATAGCGCTACTTGGTGCCACCTTTCTTCTGGTTAGCTATTATCGCATCTTGGCACAATATTGCACTGCTTGGCAATGTCTTCAGCGTGTAAAGTGACCTAGCAACCACAAGAATTGCAATCAAACCACCTACAATGGTTGCAGTTTCTGCTACCCCGACGCCCTGCTGATCCTTGTCCTGAAGCTTCGCCACTACAGAATGAAAACGATGTATTAGGTTATACCACGAGTATCCATGGCCAGCAGGTAGAGTCAAACGACCACCAGCTCTGGCCTGTTTCATTGCATGAGCTGATATGAGAGCTAGAAGAGAGCTGGTGAATAACGACGCCCAAAAGCTGAATTGCGGAGATGTTCACCTTGGACAGATGATATCTCCGCATGTGGATACATGGCTCAAGCAGCATTTTCTGGCCAGATGGATTGCTGGACAAGAAGTTTTTTAAGAAGCTCATAATCTAGGAAAGCAAGCTGATTGAATACTTTTGGAAAAGACTATCTACTTGCTGACTTTGGTGCTTGCACACAAAAATGTGGTAGGTGGCAAGATTGTGTCTGTCCATCAAGCAATCTATCTCAGGTCTTCATACTAGTATTTCTCTATAGGATTCCATGCAGACCCTTAACAACAGTTAGGGTGACCTACAACCAAAGGCATTTTTATTGCTATCGAAGGTCAGCTTTCATGCATTCTTGATGACGGATATCTCCACGCTAAAGAGTTCTAGGCAGATTTCTAGAAGTGGCGGTTTCCAATTATCTCCAGCGATAGTCACAATAGGCAAGTGACTATTTGCAGGCAGTTTCCTTGCTCTTTTACCTAAAGCGACTGTATTCCTCTTCACAATGTCATCAATGGAAGAGTTTTACAATTTTTGTTTGTTTCGACAGATTCCTCCTCTGATTTGTGCATACCAGACCGTGACATCAGCAATCACGACATGTAAACTACTTTGCATGTTGCTTGCACGCTTTCTGAATGACTATGCATGCCATCTAAACTTTTGCATGACATCATAAATGAATCTACTTAACTCAAACTCGACTTATTCTAAGAAGGTTATGTGCTCAATTCACATACCTCTATGTACAATAAAATATACAAAAGAAATAAGATGAGCATAGCCCCCAAAGTCAAGATAGGAAGATATTTTTTACTATTCTTTACACTCCTCCTTAAAATATATCTACATATTCAACATAGACTTTGAGATTAAGGCAGGATTAGGCATCTTGGCAAATATATTCTTGAGCAATGGCTTGGTGAGAAGATCTGCAACACAATTTGAAGATCTAACATGCTCCAATGAGAGAACTCTCCCAATAACTTTTTCTCTTACAAAATGATTAGCTACCTCTATGTGTTTGCTCCTTCCATGGAACACAGGATTGTTTGCAAGAGCCTGAGTCGAGATGTTATCATTCTTGATAATTGGAAGGTCTTCATCAACATAACACTTAAGCTCCAAGAGTAGCCTTTTGATCCATAAAATTTCTTTTGTTGTTGTTGTAAGAGATTTGTACTCAGCTTCACAGGATGATAAGGATATAGTTGCTTGCTTCTTTGATAGCCACGAAACTACATTCCCACCAAAAAAAAATCGTGTAAGCACTTGTGAATTTTCTATCCAACCTGTCTCCTGCAAAATCTGAGTCTGAAAAAGCAACCAAAGCTAGATCTTCTCCTTTATAGATCAATCCAAAGTCTAAGGTAGAAGACACATATCTCAAGATTCTTTTAGCCAACTTCCAATGATATATATTTGGATCCTACATGTGTTGGCTTAACTTATGCACACTAAAATTTAGATCATGCCTTGCTATAGTTAACCATATAAGTGAGCCAATAAGACTCCTATAAAGAGTGATGTCCTCGAAGGATCTTTCATCATCTTTCATAGGAACTTTTACAATGTGCTCCATTGGTGTATCTATGCCTTTACTTTGCTTCTGTCCTTTGCCAGGTAATGAGGTAGACAATTGATCACTTAGATAAACAGATGTTGTAGGGTTTGTAGGTCACCAGAAAACCTCAACAAAGGGCCACAAGCAGATGCCATACTTCACAGGTCTGAAAACATAGGAACAAATGGCCAAAGGTAGATATCTTAGAAGGGCGTAGATTTGATCCTAACCTAGGTAGGGTGGATAGGGCCAAAAATGAGCTCACAGACAAGGTTTACAATTAGGTAGAATGCCACAAAACGCAAGGTTCGTGCTACACATAAGAGTGCTTAGAATCTAAATCCGAAGCCGTAATACCATAAGAAGAGTTTGATGTAATGGTATGTTCTTTGTAGATAATGTTTTTAGGACCAAGTTTGTGGTTGCTTTCTGACTAACGATTTAAAGATTTATAAGATTGGCCTCCAAACTAGCGATGGACAGATTGGATCTGTTTACAAATTAGTGGTCCTATAGCACTATAAATGCACAAAATTAGACAACTAAAAGATGCCCAAAAATGTCAATAATCAACGATTTCAGGGCTTGCAGACTATCAAGAGCCTAATACATGGCTTATTTTCCAGCGACCTACAGTTAGGAAAATGCCCTATAGACAAGTGATGAATTGTTAGGAGATAGTGTTGTTAGGATAGCATGTAGAACTGTCCGTAGGTAGGGTAACATGATTGGGTAACTACATGTTGTAGAATAGACAAGAATTGCAACCAAAAGCTCATAACAGATTACCTGGATTATGATTACAGATTGACTGGCTACATTGCTATTTCACTTCCATGGGGGGTCGCTACCGTGCAGGTAGGCAGATAGTATACAAGAAAAAGTTACAAAGAAAGAAATCTTAGTTGCACATAACAAAACAAAAGAATCGTACTTGGAATGAGACAAATGAGATTGATAGAGTTGAGGACTAGCGCCAAAAGTCGATCCCGAACAATCTCCTGCAAGAATAAAAAATGAGAAGCGGCTTTGAGAATTCAGTCGTGGACGTCGGATTCCAACATTTGTACTATCCGCTGGAATCCGACGTCCACTTTATGCTTTTCTTTTTTATGCACGGACAGGTGACATCATCAATTAAAAAGGTGCAGTCTCCGAAATGGAATGGCGGATTCCGACATATTATTGTGCGTCGGAATCTGACGTTCGTAAAAAAAAATTCCGACAAATTTTTTTTCGACAATTTTTTTTTTTTTTGTCAGATTGTCAGATTCCGACATATTATTATGTCAGATTCCGATGGATTATGAAATTCTTTTAAATCCATCGGAACCTTGTGTCAAAAATCGTGCATTTTGTTGTTGTGGAGTGATTTGCCTTGTAAAATTCAATTGCTTCATAATAGATTTGATGTGAATTCGTGATAGATCTTTGTGACATCACTTAATCATTGAGAGAGAGTAAATTGGCTGATGCTTTTCAGTCCTAGAGAGAGAGAGAGAGAGAGAGAGAGAGAGAGAGAGAGAGAGAGAGAGAGAGAGAGAGAGAGAGAGAGAGAGAGAGAGAGAGAGAGAGAGAGAGAGAGAGAGAGAGAGAGAGAGAGAGAGAGAGAGAGAGAGAGAGAGAGAGAGAGAGAGAGAGAGTAAAGTCATTTTGATCACCATAGGAAGGCTAGAGCTCTTCCAAGAGTCAAATCTAGACAAGCAAGTGAATAGTGAGAGTAGAATTTTATTTCAAAGTTCTCTTTTAATCTAAGATCATTCTAGATCTTGCTTCTTGAGTTTTGAGTGATTCAAGAGATTTGCCTTTGAGTCTAAATTCTAAGAAAGAGAGTAGGGAGAGCCTACGTGTACCTACGTGTACTTGAGTCTAGTAAGATGACATACATTGGTGCATACCTTCTTGAAGCTAGTGAGAGGCTCAATTCTAGTAACTATTCAATCTGGAAAATTAGAATGGAATCACTTTTAGTGCTCCAAGGTCTCTTTGATGTTGTCATTGGTGAGGAGGAAGAGCCTCAAGTTGGACAAGAACAAATGAGGTACAAGAGGAAAGCTAGGCTAGAATTGCATTGTATTAAAATGAATGTTAGTAATGAGCTTCTAAAAGAAGTAGCTACATGTGCCTCGGCCAAGGAGGCTTGGGACTCCTTGAAAGGGATCTACGAATCTAAAAACACCTCTAGAGTGCTAATGTTGAGAAACAAAGTACTTCAAGGCTTTTAACGTAGTGAAGAGAGTGCTTAAGATTATGTCTTGAGAATCAAATCACTCAATGAGGAGCATTTTGCTAGTACTCAGATGTGCATTTTGCTAGTACAAAGAGCAATGGTGGAGTTACAATGTTTTTCACCTTTATAGATGACTACTCAAGATATGGATGGGTATATCTACTTTCCTCTAAAGCACATGTTTTTGAGAGTTTTTTCAAGTTCAAGAATTTTGTTGAGAAGCATCATGATCACAAGATCAAGTATTCTAGAAGTAATAATGGAAGATAATATATCTCAAATGAATTTAAACACTTTTGTGATCAAGAAGGGATCAAGTAGGAGTTATCTAGCCGTTACACCCCTCAACAAAATGGGGTGGCCGAGAGCAGAAATAGGACTCTATGTGAATGTTCTAAAGCTCTAAGGTTAGATGCATGCCTACCTAAGTCTTTTTGGGGAGAAGCTCTCATGTGTGCTAACTTCTTATGTAATAGAGTTCTATGAAGCTCTATAAATTTTAAAACATCTTATGAGTTATTGTATGGAGAAAAGCCTAATCTCAAAAACTTGGAGGTGTTTGGATGCATTTGCTATGTACATGACACAAGAACCAAGGAGAATCCATCATCCATGAAGGGGATCATGGTAGGCTATGGCAATGCCAGCAAAGGTTACAAAATCTTCATTTCCTCTCTCAAAAGATTGTCATTTTTAGAGATATCATTTTTTATGAGACTAGAATGCATAAGCTTGAAGGTGATTCATCTAACCACTCTATTGAAAGAGAGGTAGCCAAGATCAAGGAGGAGCTTGATCATGAGGAGGATCTAGATCCAAGAACACCAAGCACACCAAGAAGATCCACAAGGTCAAGGATGGAGCCATTAAGGCTCACATACAAGGACAAGGGTAAGCAAGCCGAGGGAAGTACTTCTTATTATTCTTTCATCACATATTTTGAAGAGCCTTCAAATGTTAGTGACGCCTTAGAATCAAAGGAGTGATTTCAAGTTATGTGTAATGACTACAATAATGCATTGATGGAGAATGATACTTGGATGCTTGTTGATCTACCTATGGATAAGAATGTGATTGGATGTAAGTGGGTTTATAAACTAAAGTTGAATCAATATGGGAGTGTTTCTAAGCACAAGAAAAGGCTTGTAGCCAAGGGGTATGCTCAATCAAACGACATAGATTATGATGAGACTTTTTCACTCGTGGCAAATATGGTCACCATAAGACTAATCATTGCTCTTGATTCTCACTTTGGTTGGTTGTTGTTTCAAATGAATGTGTCAAATAAATTTTTAAATGGCCATTTGGAAGAGGACATATTCATGGAGTAGATCGAGGGCTTCATCAAGCAAGGTATGGAGACAAGGTGTGCCATCTAAAGAGGAGCTTGCATGGTTTGAAACAAGCTTCTAGAACTTGGAACACCAGGCTCAATACTTTTCTTATCTCTGTTGGATTTACTCCTAGTGAGTATGATCCCACTTTGTACATAATATTTAGTGAAAAAGACATTGTACTTGTATTACTTTATGTTGATGATATCATACTTAGTGAGTATGATTTAGAAGGTGTTGAGAAAACTAAGAGTTTAAGATGGTAGATCTCGAACATTTGCACTTCATTTTGGGTATGGAAGTACTTAGATCTTTAGATTATGTCTTCATTTGTCAATCTAAGTATGTTATTTCATTACTCAATAGATTTAACATGCATGGATGCAAGCATGTAGAGACTCCTATGGAGCATGATGTAATAGTAACCAATAAAGAGGATGGAAGATCCTTCAAGGACATCACTCTTTATAGCAAACTTATTGGCTCCTTAATGTGGATAATCATAACAAGACCTAATATTTGCTATTGTGTTTGTAAGCTTAGTCAAAATATGCAAGTTCCATTAGTTATCCATTGGAATTGTGCCAAAAAAATATTGAGATACATCTCGGGCACACTAGATTTTGGGATCCTTTATAGAGGTGAATCCATTAACTTGCATGCTTTTAGTAATTCAGATTTTTCAGAGGACAAGAAGGATAGAAAGTCAACAATTGCCTTTGTAACTTTCATTGGAGAAGGTGTGGTTTCTTGGCTATCAAAGAAGCAAGAAACAATATCTCTTTCATCAACCGAGGCCAAGTACCAGGCTCTAACAACCACAACCAAGGAAGTACTATGGATCAAGAGGTTGCTTGAGGATCTCAAAGTGACTAGATCAGGTGTCATTCCACTCATCTACAATGACAACATCTCAGCCCAGCACCTAGCATCCAATCCAATCTACCATGCAAGGAGCAAGCACATAGAAATTGCTCACCACTTTATAAGAGAAAAAGTCCAAGCTAAGGAGGTCTCATTGGAGCATGTTTCAAGTGAAGAATGAATAAAAGAATTCTTTTTTGAAGCTTAGATCAGCCCTTGGCTTAATTAGTGATGTTATGTTACCATCTAGCTAGATTGTGAGGAGGAGTATTGAAATTTCACAATTATAGCTTTGATGAATTTTGGTCACATGCATTGTAATTGGCAAGATGGCCATTTAAATAGATTTCACATGTGATAAGTAGCATAGGATGCTTTCTGAAGACTTCATTCCTCATATTGCATTGTGATAACATCTTTGAAATGAGGCCAAAATGTGTTTAAGCTAGAGACATTCTAAGAGCTAAAAATAGCATGTTTTACATTGTTTTTGGATCTTAAGATCTTGACCCCATATTAGGGTGGATCCAATGACCTATTAGGTTAGATGTTAGAATTAGGGTATGATAAGATCAAAGATGCCCTAAATTTTCAGATCCAAGCTCAAAATGTATAAAGATGTGATGGGATCTCCATCCAAATATGAAGAAAAATCGACTTTTTTCCACTTCCATCAACATTGTCTTTGAGTGATTTTATGCATTAATTACATGTTTTGGAAGGTACTGAAGTTGATTATAGGTCTAGTATGCTTGCTGCACTTTACTTTTGTGTATTTTATCAAATCTATGTGGCCATTGGGGAGTTAAATGCCAAATTAGCTAGTTTTGGTAACTAGTCTTGATTCTAGTTCATAGTTTGGATCTAGATATTTGATTTGTGCATTCTCCATTACTTTTAGGATTGATTTGGATTGAATGTTTTGTAAAAAACTTCATGGTATCAGAGCCTAATCAAAAGTGAGCTTTAAATTTGATTTTCTCAAGTTTAGATCCTAGATTTTAGTAGTATTGGCTTTGTCCTTGCTAGTAGTTGCTAATCTAGTGATTGTACCTCCAAATTTGGTTTCATTTGAGTGAGAATAGATCAAAAGGGACTTGTTTTGCTAAGTTATAGCTGCAGGAACCGAGATTGAGCCATTTCCATTCAACCTAACCAAATTAGAAAGTTCTTATGAGTTGAATCTTGGAGTACATGTCTCCTAGTAGAGATTTCCATAAGGATTTGAATGCCACCACTCTTTAGAAATTTGGATCAGCCATTTGAGAGTGTAATTAGGTCATTCTTAGGCTTCTTAAGGTCCTAAAATACACCTTTTAGGTTTAGATCGAGTATTTTGATGTTTTCTTCATTTAGAAATGCAAAACTACTAAAAATTGTGTTGTTTTTTACTCAATTTTGGATAGTTTTGTGATTGAATATGTCAATGTGATTCAACATGAATTTGGAGGGCCTTATTTGTGAGACATTTGTGTGCTCTAAAGTGCTTTTGGTTCAGTATAGGCGGATTTACCCTTCTTGTGAAGTTGAGATAAAGGATGGGACTAGTTTTGATCAAATCTATATTAAATTGAGCTAGGTTTGGATGGATACAGTGTGAAGAAACTCATGTTACCACTGATAAATGGCCAACCTTTGTACAAAAGTGCATCGAAGAATTTGAATGTACAGACGACCAAGTATGGCATTCTACCCAACAGACATCTACTGTGGAGAGCTATTTCAATGACTTCAATCAGATAATGGACAGATGTGGTTATTCAGTGGAGAAATTTAATACAATGCACTTTATTTTAGGCTTGAAGCTTGAGATAAGAGCTTGTTTATCTAAGGATAGAATCCTTATTCTATAATCCTAAATCCTACAACCCTTACCTTAGGGTGCAATTATTAGCTGGAGCATTCATGACCAAACCCTATTGAGGATTGGATTGCAAAGGGGCTCATTTGTGAACGATTCAAAGTAGCATCATCTATGGTAGTCCTTGGATGACGGAAACAAAATCGAAGAGCTACGATCATCTTTTGCAAACCAAATCTTCAATGGGTCTGGATCATCAATATTCCATCCAATAATTGCACCCTAAGGTAAAGGTTGTAGGGTTTAGAGTTTAGGGTTATAGGGCAATGGGTTCTAATATTTAGAATATGGTGTTGGTCGACGATGCTCTCTCTTTTTTTAGATGTTATATTGTTGAGACTTAGTAATTTCTATAGTTAACTAGTAAGATGACAAGAACATTTTCCTTCCTTCCTATTAGCATTTTCAGCTCTTTTTTCATACACTTGTAGCTATGGCCCTTTATGTGTACTTGGACCTTTTTTTTGCTTTTGGGCATGTATACTCTTAATATCTCTCACCCACTTAGGATTCAATACCATTGGGATGCAAATGGCAAGGGAATTTAGGCCTTAGGGGCCTTAGCGGTTTAGAGAAGGGAGTATATGATATAGGTTTAGGGGCATTGGAAATTCGAACTCGTATAGTTCCAATTTGCCTAGGTCTAGAGTATATATGTTGTTGGGTGGAAATATGAGGTGACATTTTAAAATATGAGAACATAGGAGGAGCCACCTTGGTGTCTCATGTTATGAAGGTTGCGGCTATGACGATGATCCACCTGAGGTGCTCATGAGTCCATGTCATCTAGCACATCTCATCGTAGAGAATTCTTACTTCGAGGGACATTAACTCATGAGGCACCACCGAAAATTATATTCAGTCATGTGATATTTGCCAACAAGCATGACGTCCTGCGCGACAAAATTATGAACCCTTACATCCGGTTTTATCACAAACACCATTTGAGAAATTATGTTGGTCCTATTCATCCTGCGACAAGAAGATCTCAAGCTAGATATATCATTGTAGCAACCGATTATATGACCAAGTGGGTTGAAGCCAAAGCGGTTAAAGTTGCTGATACGAAATCTACGTCTAAGTTTCTCTATGAAAATATCATTATCAGATTTGGATGTCCTATTGAGATCATTAGTGATTGTGATACACACTTTGTTTATACCTAGGTGAATGATGGCCTTAGGCAAATGTTGAACCTTCGCCAGATCTACAAAATGTTCGCTAGAATGCTATTTTGTCCAAAACATTCGTAGAGAATTTTGGAAGCTATTTTCACAAACTAGTATTTTGTGTAATGGACCCTCCAAATTCACCTATAAGTAGTCTAAATTCAATTCATTTGTCACTTGTGCTAGCGAGCTCTTGAAAAAAAAATTCGCAACCAAAACCTTTTTGCCAACTTTTTTCTGCCTTCTGATATACACTCGCACTTACTATCCAGTCACCGTCTTCTACTGACACCTCGCAATCTCCAAAATACTTCGTTCATCGTGGTGTTCCAACTGCAACAGACATCATGATGCTCCCTAGCGCATGCATGGTCAATCAATGGATGACCCTTGTTGGGCCTTTGCTCATGGCAATGGGAATCTACGAGCGTGTCTTCTCTGGGAAAATCAACACGCATTTTATTACCTTTGCCTGAGGCCACCCTCACAGACACTCCCATGGCTACATCTCCACTAGATGATATCTTGCCATCATATGACATAGATAGGGATGGTCACATAATTGAGAATGCTTGTGTTAAGTTGGTCATCGCGCACATGAGAGAGCTCATGTCTATACACTTTTCTCGTCACACATTTCATGACTAGCGCGATATCCACGATTCTCGCAAGAATCGTATTGTTGATCAGTTGCATAGAGAGTTCCATGTGTTGGATTCCTATCCTCTCTATCCCTTATCTCTTCACTAATCTAGATCCATTCATTTGATGTATGTAAATACATTGAAATGTCGCACAACCTATAGAAATACAAGAAAAGTCGATGACAATTTTTCTTCGACTTTTCCAACATCGAAGTGTCCGAAGTGTCCCAACGATCGTCGAAGGTCATTATTCAAAATAGAACAAGCTCGACATCCACGTCATCAACATCGAAGTCTCCGACTTCGAAGTCATTGACATCTTCTCAAGACCAAGCTCGACATCCACGTCAAAGACATCGAAGTCTCTGACGTCTTTGACATTGAAGTCATGGACATCTTCTCAAGAGCAGCCCGACATCGAAGTCTTCAACTTCTCAACTAGATTGACTTAGCAGCATGGTGATCCCATTTTGTAAAGTACAAAACCTTAAATAAAGGTCACTAACAGAACAAGGCGGTTACAGCCCAAAGCGACAACGGTGCCTAATATCCACTCTTCTCTCCACTAATCATGCATCACCGACTGCTCTCATGTACATCTGTCATTGTAATGATAAGATTAATAGATCAGAATAAAGAGTGTAAGATAGAGTGATAATCAATTCAAGCAAGAGTGCATTAAATCGTTCTTCCTCTCTGATATACCAGAGTATTGTTTTAAGAATAACGCGTCTTATATCTTCATTCAGACTTGTACTATCTACGATCATAGAATTCCTATTCCAGCAATCTAAATCATCTACTACTTGGTCGAATGCATTATCATTCTGTTCTGATTCATCGATTCATGCCATGTAGGTAAATTATTCATAGATTAATATTCATATGATTGATAGTTTTGTGTTGATAATAAGCTCTAGCTCTTGATGTGATAACGCTTCCGCAAAGCGCATTATTTTGCCTACGAAACTTTCATTGGTAGACGTTGTGCACGCACCGAGAAATCTAACTTTGCTCTGATTTCCAACATGGTATTAGAGCTATAGTTCCTATAGTCTCTACTATTTGATACTATGGCATAGAGCTTATTTATATTGTAGACACAAATTATAATTGTTTCCAGTCATATAATCTACTATCTGCTTAATTCTCAGACTTTCAAATAGATTCACAATAACAATCTGCTATAATGGTAGATAGATTAAATGGTTGGAACTACCACCTTTGGAAGTTTAAGATGAAGGTAGTTTTGATGGCCAAGGACTATGGGAGATAGTCGCTGGAGTCGAACTATGTAGTGGGTTTCTTTCTTGGCCTATCCTCAACCCAAGATCTAAACAATCTAGCATCAAGGAGATGAAGTTAGTTGTCACGTGTTCCCATAAGAGCAATAGCATATCTCAGATTTCAGCATGAATGGAAGTTCCACATCTAACTCTAACATCCATTAACCCTAAGTATTAACACTACGCAATTAACACTATGATCCACAATGAAGATAGCTTACTCTTTCGCTCTCTCCCTTTCTCTCTCATAAAAAACATAATAAAGATAAATCCCAATAACATTCTGATCCAACAATTAACAAATGCAACAAAAGTATGAGAGATGGAGGAAAAATATAGAGAGCAAGGACATTCACGAATCCATTCCATAAGAGAACCAATTTGCTTTATTAAAATGAGGATATGAACATGAGGAGCAACTCGAGTTTGCCCCTATTTATAGTGGAGAGGAGGACCTTGGCCTCAAAATCCTATTGGCTCATTTCTACCTCCCTAACTATTCAAACTTAAAAAAGAGTGAGAACCCATTCAATAATTGGAAGGAACCTATTTGAATTTGAATTTGAACCAATTTTGGTGGGAGACCCAACTTCATTGACTAACTTGACATTTAGGCCCTACGACATTAAAAGTCCCGCAAAAAGACCTAAAGACTAATCAAATAACTATATGATCATCGGGTTTACACACATAGGGTGCCAAATCCCTCTCACTTATCAACTAGGGTTAGGTATGCCTCAGGATCCACAAACCATCCAACATTATCCCCCACCAAAACTGGTGGCGGTCCCATGACACTTGCGAGATGCAGTTACTGTGGGCTTTTATTTGCATCGCGTCGTATCTTTATTAAATGATACTGCACCTTTTCCATGAAGTCGAGTCGAGCAGTGTTGAAAACTAGGTTGTGCGGCAATAAACAACGATGGGCTCCGACGTTCCACTTTGAGGTCATCCAAGTTGTGAACCGAGATTCCCAGGAGCCTCCCATCATGGCAGCACAAGAATACAATCTTGCCACTGGCAGCTGATCTTTAATGCTATTTGACGCCATTGGCTTATTCGGATCGAATGCCAAAGTGGGAAGGCAATCATCCTATCGCGTTGCAACGGACGCCAATAGAGTTAGATCTTTTGCAAACAGCGCTGATTGCCTCACTGTTGGATCGGAAGAGTGGACATACTCCCGCTGGTATGCTTGTAGGGCTCTCTGGAAATCCACTGATATCTCCCAACTGTAAGGTTGGTGAATTATTGGCCAATTCGGCGTATGGATGATAATTTTGTCCATGGCCAATCCCAAATCCTTCCACTTATTCCTTCACGACATTGGAACATAGTATGGATCTACGTGCAACTAGCGAGGGTTGGCCACATAACTCCTGATTGATTTCGGAGTTTTCTCAAAAACTGTAGTTCTCCAGGCCAGATGCTCTCCCAATGCAAGTAGCTTATCCAACTCTTTGTCGGCCTCAATTTCAGAGGTCTCAAACTTAATGACCCAACCACCATGCGAGGACTCATGGGGATGTTGTGCTAAGAAGCTCTGGATCTGGTCCTTGACACTGATTGGTCTTCTAAACAATGGTCTGGTCCCTGAAGTGGATGGACCTGTTTGCATTTCTTGTAGAACTAACTGAACTTCTTCTACTTTGGGGGCTCCACCATGTTCCATGCCTAAATCCAAACATGTATCCAATCTCGCCATTTCCTATTGTTGAGATGAGAATTGTGGCATCAATTGAACTTGAATCTGAGGATTAGACTCCACAGCCTGAGCGACAGCCTTTTCATATTCATTGATGGTTGCTTTGGCCTTTGGCAACTCAGGTAAGGCCGTACCCTTGAATCTCTCAAAGCGGCCTTGGAATCCTTGAAGGGCCACTTTATAAGTTTCAACTTTTTTTTTAACAAATATTCGATTTCTGTCGGAGTTACCGAATGATCAAGAATTTGCATTTGAAGATACGCATCACACTCATGGGTGGTCACATCCAATTCACTTTGAAGATGTGTGCGATCTTGTTCAGCCAGCTGCAGTTGACCCTGGAGCAAGTGCACTTGTTTCTTTGCATCTTGCATGGCCTGGTTTACTTGGTCTTGGGCGGTTGTGAGTGCATTCTATAGTATACTGACATAATCTTCTAGGCGATCAGCCGATTGTCGTGCCTTCTTCATCTCAACTTCAGACTTGGCTTCGTGCTACTTGGCAATCTTCAACTCTTTGTCCAGCTGGATGACAATCTGGCTAATAAGTGTATTTTCGGAACCCATATCTAATATTCGTTGTTCCATTTCTTTTTTCTTATCCAGCATAGACTAGATCACTTGCGCAAGGCTTGAGACTAAACCGAGAGCATCACCAGAATCTACTGTCGTGGAGGTGGTAGCAGCAGGAGGACCTAGTGGTACTGTCCTTAGTTGGCGTGGAGCTTGTCCACATGGTTCTTCTTCTTCAAATATGTCTTTTTCTTCGTAGCCCTCAGGTACTATGGAGTCGAACTGTTTTGGTGACTTGACAGCTGGCCCGACTTGAATTGTATCTGGCACCTGTGTTGCGATGATTTATGTGGTTCCTCTTGAAAAGTGTCTTCAAAAATATTTTTCAAATTTTGGACAATCTCAAATCCTCTTCTGGGGGAATGGAGTTCAAAAGGCGTTGACCTCTGGGACATGACAAAAATTTCTGAGGCCTCAAGGGGGTCGGAATCATCGAACATGTCCATGAAATACTGAGTAATTAGTGATAATGCTCTCGTGTTTGGGGGTGAGACAACCTGGGTAGTTGTGATGGGAATGGAGCCTCAATGGTCACAAGGCTATCCTTGGGAGGAAGCAGAGGCGAGAGAAGTGTGAAAGATTCAACTAGTTTCATCACATTTTGCAATATTTCCATATTTGGCATATTGAGGCCAAAACTTGTTTTAGACTTAGAGGTTGACTTTTCAAAGTTCATTAATCTAAATCTCATTTGAATAAACACTTTTTGAAAGTGTGGGAAAGATAGAATGCGAGTTTGAGTAGATTCAATTTGAATAAGTTGGGTATATTGAATCTAGACCCAAGATTGGTAGGGTTAGCATTTTGGTGGGAAAGCCAAGTGGCCAAGCAGGGTTTGGACTTGCTATAAAAGGATGTAACTCGTGGAGAGAGTCATATTCTCTCTTCTCTATCTCATTTCATGCTTATACATGGTTCTCTTGGGTTCTACTATCCATTGGTGCACTATCTTGGTGATTGCTTGCAATTCTATGTGTAGAATGATCTATATTTGCTATTTTTGGATCCACACGTGTGAAATACAGTAGCTTGCTGGTTTTGTACGGACAGCAATAGTACATAATCATTTCATTCAAGTTTGATCAAGTTCTATTAGTGTTTGCATCTCAAATTGTGTGTAGATGCTGATTTTTCTACATTGGTGAAATTGGTAGTGTATTTCTCTTTCTAACCAAAGATCATTCAAGTAGATTGTATATTAAGGATCTAAAATCTTTCACAAGAAGCATCAGAGGCATGTGAAATAGGTAGTTTAAGACGAATAGCAACGGGGGATGAAAGCACAACTGAAGATGTCTATCTAGTCCTTCGATGTGAAGTGGAAGGCGAGTAAAGAATAGCAATCTTGTTGCGTACACAACGATGACTATGTTAGGTAGATGACTGGTGAGATGACTCTGCCAGTGCTTCTTCATAACTAGACAGCACGAAATCGGCAACAAACCCACGAAGTCTCTCCTCTAGATAAGAGATGGATAATAGAGAGAGGAGAGGGCTAGCCACAAATTGCTGCTTGGTGTTCTCCTTGATTGTCCTATTCAACTCTCCAAAACCGCCTTATACCAGTTATAAGACTCGAGAAATTGAATAATTTGAAGAGTTCAATATATCACTAGAATCCAAAAGATAGGCACTTATGGATGCCATCTTCAATGATAGGGAGATAGATTCAATGAAACAAGATAGATTGTACAAGATATGATCACAACTAGCTATCCCACTCTGTTTGGGACTTGAGATATATCATTTTCTGATTTTTCAACAAGATCTAAGGTGATCTTGAGCTTTCACCAACAAATATTTGTAGATCCATCAAGGTAAGTTCCTGCAAATTGAAACTTGGCATGGTCGCTATGTGGATGTTCTAACCATGTTCTCACATCCATGTGAGAAATTATATCATCAAACTTGTGAAAGATGTATTGTCTCTGCACCATTATTATTTCCACCATAGCCTAGGAATATTGGTCTAGATGAGGATGTTGGTAATGGTGATATTCTGTTTGACGTGCATTTAGCTGCTCATTGTCACTATCACTGCTATAAACACCACCACTTGGATTATATTGACTAATCTGGTAAACATGTTGATCATTATAATCACTGAAATACTTTTCATTATGTTCTAGATAATCTCCATATGACACATGTTCACACTGATTGGATTCTCCGCAATGATTGGATTCATCATCGTTGTGCTCATAATACTGATCTTTAAAATCATAGTTAGATTGATTTTCGTATTCAGAGTCACCGTCATCTATGTACTCAAAATCGGAATCCACATCCATCTCGAGAAATGAAGGACTTGTAAGTTACAGTATACTAAGTTGAAGTTTATGTGCAATAATGGACTCTGATAGATAGTTGAAATGCTCTTTTGTCCACCCACTTAAACATAGATCAATTTCGAGCTCAGACATAAAAGTTAAGAGGATTTAAAAATAACTAATGAAACCACTCAAAAATTTGACTTAAGAAATGGGGTCCTAAAAAAAATAAAATTGAAACATAATAATTACAAGACAACTTCTCAATGTCAGACTTGTCATTTTTTATCACTTTTTGTTTTTACCTGACTGAAATATGAGCTCAAATAAAAAAAAGTTATAAAAGTTTAAAGGAATTAAAGTAAACTGAAATAACAACTTAGAAGAAGGGGGTTAAAGAAAATCCATGGACCATTGTAGTGCTCGCAGCAGAATAGAAAGAACCATGAAGATTTTAAAATTTATGATAATTTTTTTTCAGCTGCTGCTCTTGTGGTGCATTCAAGTGCTCGTGAAAGATTTCTAGAAATCGTAAAAAACTTTGAAAACTAAAACCGAAAAATTCTTTTTTATACTGGGCACAGAGGAGAGGCAAGAGAGAGAGGAGGCGTCACATGGAAGGGGTTATGGAAAAAAAAAAAAAAGGAATCACGAGGAAGGGGGCGGGGGGGGGGGGTTGGTGGTCGTGAAATCGCGAGGGGGAACGTGGAGGAATCGCGAGGAAGGGGGGGTGTTGAAATCCAAAGGGGGGACAGGTAATCATAGGTAATCGCGAGGGGGAGAGAAAAAATTGCTAGACACGAATTCGTGGGAAATCGTACATGAAATCGTTGATCTAGTAATTGTGGAGGAGAGAGGAAGTCGCCGGGAGGGGTTCTACAAGTTCTGAGGGAGGCTGGGAGTTTTTTTTATTTATTTATTTGGTTTATGTGGTCCTTAGGGTTAGGGCTGGCCGTAGGTAGGGTTAGGTTAGGTTAGTTTTTTTTTTTTATGGTGATGTTGACAAAAACTTCAAAATGAAGAACGAAATTTTTTTTACAAAGGAACTGAACTTCAAGAATGAAAAATTGAAGTGCTTCTCTCTCACTTGGAAAAATCCACAAGAAAATTTTTAGAATTATGGCTAGCTTGACCCATCTCCACTAATTTAATCATAACTTCCTCAATATTGATCCAAATCACACAAACTTAGTACCTCTAAAAAGTAACAAAAGCTCTATCAGCCTATAGGATAAATCAATGATTGAATGTGACTTGATTGGTCAAATCTACAATAGAACAGGTCTAAAAATTTTGAAGGAAGAAAACTAACAAGACTAAAGTTAGATATCAAGATTTGTCATAACTTTCTGGAAACTAATCCAAATGACCTGTCATATGGATCAGATTAAAGCTAAGACAATGCTCTAAAATTCTATGTAGAGAAAGTTGAGATTAAAACTCAAATTAAATATGAAAAACTCAAATCAAGTGAAAGCAAAATTCTAGTCACCTATTTTGACAGCATCTGGGAAAAGTGCAATGACTTTTGTATCTCTTATCCAAATGCCTTGAAAATTGATGCAAATGAAAGCTAAGACAAAGATCTACAAAGATATTGAAGAAAATTAGAAATAAAAAATAAAATTTAATGCTAAAAATTTGTCTGAACAGAACTGAAAAATTCAAAGTTAAAAACTAGCAAAGAGGAAGCTACAAATGCAATGAGCTTATCAAACCTAATGAAATTCACATAGAATCATCATGAATTTAGGATCTATGCTCTGATACCAAGGAATGCCATGTGCCAAATTCCAAACTAATAGCAATAGCAATGAAGTAAAGCTAGAAGCAAGAAGATAATAGGACATTCATGATAGCATATCAATAGAAAGCTAGAAACAATGAGATCTCAATGGAATCACATTAGCAATGAAAGAAAGAGTACAATCAATGGAAATGGAGCATTGATTCATGTGAATAGGGCATATGAGACCTAACAATGGAGATTCCTATGGCTTGCATTCACAAGGAAGCTAGAAGCTCTCACTTGCAAATGAGCCAAAAGATTCACAAAATGATGTCTTTTGCCTAGTTATAGACAATGCTCTTACTTGACTTAACTTAGCTATCTTGGGGGATAGTTAGCCCTTGTTAAGTATTATTTAAACTACATTGGGCCCTTATTGGCCTATCATCCTTGTTAGTTTCTTTGAAGAACCTAAAGAGGGAACCGCCTTGTTCTTAAGGCTAATAGCTCCTTTTTGGCCCTACAAAGCTTACAATAAATATTCTGATGTATTGATAAGCACTAATGTACTAGTAGTACATGACAAATGGATCAGTTAAATCTTGGCTATATCTAGATGCACATCTATAATCATCTACCATTGGGATGCTCTCGAATAGATTAGGTGTGGAAGAAGAGACACAACTCCAACATAGAGAACTTTTCAAAATCTTTACCAAAACTACAACATAAGCATTAACTTAGAACGAGTGGAGGAATGTCTTGTAGGTTTCAAAGACAACCATGAAGGAGCGACCAATTAGGCATCTAAGAAAGCCATGCTACCTGAATATTTCTAGATTGAGTGAACATCAATGGAGAAAGAAAACTATCAGAAAACATTCGTAGTGCAATACACATAAAAAGAATAGAGAGTCTGAATTAAGCAGTTGTAAGTACAACAATAAGATTACAATCTTGTGCCCAAGAATTGTTCACAATAATGTTGCACTTTGTGCAGTGATCTTACTTAGCTAGTTGCAGATTAAATAACTATCTCTATCTTCTAAATGGCTTTCACTCTTTCTAAAATCTTTGATCCTATGGAATCAGATAATGAAGACACAATTTAGTTCATGCAGGAACTCTATTTTACTCTTCTCCGCTTACATTCATTCGTCACAGATTGACTCATCGATATTTTTGTGAGCTGTCGTTATGTATATATGTACATGAGGTAGTTATAATGACTACCTAGGCAACGAGCGTGAAATATTGCAGTTACTAAAGTGAACTGTTACGTGGTCTACGTTTGACGGGATAGGTGGATGACGTGGATCGCAAACCAAAGACTTTGAGTTTGTGGGAGAACAAAGAGAATGTAGTCGAGTTTCTTGAACAAAGAGAATGTAGTCGATCCCACCTGCTTTAATTGATTATTGCGCAGACGTTCAACTTCAGAGAGTAAGACTGCACGGTTGTCGTAGAGAGAGAGTGTGTGTGTGTTCAATCAGAGTCTCTAAGAAACTGAAATTGAACTTCAATATGTTTAGTTCTAGATGAGTTCGTGGGTTCAGAGATAGAGCAATGTAGCTCTGATTGTCGCAATAGAGTATAGTTGGACTTATTTGAATGATCATAAGATCCCGAAGCAATCTTTTGAGCCAGATAATTCTCTTTACTCCAGAGGTAGCAGCGACATATTCTGATTTTGTGGAGGACAAAGAAATGCATTTCTGCTTTTGACTGTTCCATGAAATGGGTCCACTTGCTAGAAAGCAAAGATAGCCAGATGTGGATTTTCTTGTGTCCACATTGCCAGCCTAGTCAAAGTCAGAATAAGCAATTAATGTCAAAGCATTCTCTGAATTTCCATCATAACACAAAGCATAGTGCTCAGTGGCTTGAATGTATCTTAGTACTCTAAGTAGAGCCTTCTAGTGAGGTAGGCTAGGATTTGACATAAACTGTGACAATGTGCTACCTGTAAATGCTAGAGCAGGTCTGGTGCAGACCGTGGCATACAGGATCAATCAAACTATCGACTGATAGGAGTATTTGCACATTTCTTTCTTCTCTGCATCAGTCCTCGGGGGCACATATCCTTTGACGGTTTGAATCTTGGGTCCATAGGTGAGTCTATGGATCTACAATTTTCCATGCCATACATGTGGAGTACACTGGTTAGATACCTTTATTGACTTAACAAAATATTTCTCTTTGCTCTGTCTCTTATTATCTCGATTTCAAGATGGTAATGCACAGGGCCTGAATCACTCATTTCAAATTCCTTCGACAGAAAATTCTTTGTTTCATGAAGTAGCTGATTTGAATTGCTGAAGATCAATGAGTCATCAACATATAGAGCTATTATGCCATAGCTTGAACCTATGTGTTTTAGATAAACATTAGAGTCAGCAGAGTTTGGAATGAAGTCATGTTGCAACAAGAATCAATTGATTCTATCAAACCAAGCCCTTGGAGCTTGCTCTAGCCCATAGAGAGCTTTCTGCAGCTGACATACTTTGTGTTCTTGGCCTTGAAGGATGTAACATTCAGGTTGATAGATGTAAATATCTTCCTATATGTATTCATCCAGAAAGGCAGTCTGAACATCCATCTGGTGTATTTCTAGATCTTCAGCAATTGCAAAGGCAAATAAAGATCGAATTGACTGAAGTCGTCGTACGACTGGACTATATGTCTCAATGTAGTCAATCCCATAAGCTTGTTCGTAGCCTTTGACGACTAGACGAGCTTTTCATCTGGCTGTGAAACCATCAAATATTTTGTATGCCTTGTGTGATGTTGAGTTTCCAATAAAGATACTCCTACAACTAACAGGGTCAAGTTTCTTTCTCAGATCAGAGGGAATGTGTACATAGCAATGAAGATACTCCTACAACTAACAGGCAAGTTTCTTTCTCAGATCAGAGAGAATGTGTACCAAACACTCGAAGGTGTCGTAGACTCGCTTTGTAGCCATAGAAAACTTCGAAGGGTGTCTTTGAGTCGACTGCTTTGGTACTCAAATAATTCTACAAATAGCAAGCTGTTGACATAGCTTCATCCCAAAAGTCTTTGGTGAGCTGAGCACCCAATTTCACATCGTAGATCGTGCTGCATTCAGTAATGTTCGATTCTTCCTTTCGGTTGTTCCATTCTGCTGTGGCGTGTAGCTGGTGGTGAACTGATGATGAATGCCGAATGTTGCCAAATAATCAAACATTTTGTTTGACAGAAACTCTCCACCATTGTATGTTCGAATGGTCTTGAGTCTCTGACCAGTCTGTGTCTCAGTGAACTGTTTGAAGTCTTTGAAGTAGTTAAAAGCCTTAGACTTGTTCTTAATGAACATGATGCTGGTAAATATAGAATAATCATCAATAAAAGTGATAAAATATAATGCAGAACTCGAAGAGAGAATATTCATAGGGCCGCACAGATCACTATGTATTAGTTCTAGAATGGACTTAGCTGTGGTGGAGTGTCCCTTTGGAAATCTTGATCTAGGTTGTTTGCCTAGTAATCACATCTCATAGACATGTCGTATGTCGGTGCTGGAGGGTTTGCGGATCCCAAGGCAACCCTAATCCTAGTTAATAAGTGAGAGGGATTTGGCATTCTGCATGTGTAAGTCAAACCCAATGATCACATAGTTATTTGATTAATTAGAATGTTAATAAAAGGACTTTAGGCCTTTTTGTGGGACTTTTAATGTCGCAGGGCCTAAATGTCAAGTTAGTGAATAAAGTTGGGTTTCCCTCCAATTTTGATGGTTCCCACACTTTTTTAAATTTGAATAAAAAGAGAGGCAAGACTAGACCAATAGGATTCAGAGGCCAGGGTCTTCCTCTCTACTATAAAAAGGGACCAACTCGAGTTGTTCCTCATGTTTATTTTCTCATTTCAATAAAGCAGATTGGTTCTCTTTAGAAATGGATTGATGAATGTCCTTGCTCTTCCTCTCTTTTTCTCCATTTCTTATGCTTTCTTTGGATTTTGCTAATTGTTGGATTTGATCATTATTGGGATTGCTATTTCTTATGCTTTTTGTGAGAGAGAAAGGGAGAGAGAGAAGAGTAAGTTTCTATCATTGTTGTGGATTTAGGGTTAATGGAAGTAGGGTTAATGGATGTAGTGTTAATGCTTAGTGTTAATGGATGTTAGTGTTAGATCCTCCATTCATGTCGAAATCTGAACTATACTATCGCTCTCATGGGAACAAACCTCCGCGTGACAACTAACTCCGTCTTTTTGATGCTAGATTGACTAGATCTTGGATTCAGGTTAGGCAAGGAAAGAAACCCACTACAATTTTGGCGCCGTTGCCGGGGAGCTACGCCAATTTTTCAGCTTGCAGCATGTTTGGCTGATGGTTAGCTTGCATTAGGCATCTTGTCGTGGCATGAATAGTGTTAAAACTACATTGTAGGGATAGTTTGGGATTGATTTTGCTAGATTTTGAGTGGATTTGCTTTTTTGAAATCTAATCTGATTATTAAACAGGAAAAGCTATTCAGATTACTAATCTTAAGATCCATTTGGATATGAGATATTAGAGAAAATAACAAAAATCGGTCAAATCTGTCAAATTTGGTCAAGAAGAGGCAAAAAGTGTCATCAGAGCCTAGAACTTTTTACCCTCTTTCAGAAAACCTTCGTCGAGTTGCATAGACCTTCGGTTTTGTTTACAAAACCTTCAGTTTGAAGGGCGAAGATTAATTCCCAGCAGATTTCCAGAAACATCAGAATAACCACCAGAAAATGCCAAAAATTATCAAAATCCTAAAAAATACAGAAAAAGAACCTTCGACCAATTCACTGTGCTTAGATGTGATTCAAATCTATCTACTTCCAGGTCGACGAAGAATAATACCAAAATAGAAAGGTTTTCAGAGGTTTAGTTGCCATATTGTCATATTTTTGTCAAAAAAGTCACTTTTTTGCAAAATTACCAGTATTACTCTTGATCCTTTGCCAGAACCTTCGCCGAGTTTTCAAAACATTCAATTTATATAAAAATACTATTTTTGAGTTCGGCGAAGATTTATCTTGATCAGATCACAAAAAATCTTGATTTTTACCCTCGTCAAATCACAAAAACTGTATTTTCTTATGTCAAAAACCTTCGTCCGGTTGTCCATAGTTTTATCTGTGTCAGGTCTTCCATCTGAGAAGTTGGCGAAGGTTATTTCTCAAGAAATTGCCAAAAAAGTGTTCAGAAAGTTTTTATCCCAAAATAGCACCGTTGAACCTCCGTCGAACCAACCTTTGCCTAGAGAACCTTCACCAGTCCTATTTTTAGTTTTCGATTTTCCAAATCAAGTCTCTGTCAAAATTTGGATCAGATCTGATATATTCTGAATTGGACTCTAAGAGATTTATCACTTTTGAGAAGTATTGATTGATCGAATTTTGGGTAGTTTTTCATCATATAGAATCAGATTTTTGAAAAGTGGAATAGAGCTAGCAGATCTAATCTGAGATAGTTTTTGGAAAGATCTATATCCAATCACATTATCAATTTGATCTAAATGGCTGTCCCTGGAGCTGCTCCTGGAGGTGCTCCACAAAAGGTCAATCCAAATATTGTTAGAAGAGCACCCCGATTGGATCTACCCAAGTATAATGGATTAACAGGTCTAGTTCGATTTCTTCAGATCCATGCTGAATCTTATGAGGTCTATGGTGAGATTTATCCTCAAAATAAACTTAAGCTATTTCCTATGGCCTTAACAGGCACAGCACAAGATTGGTACTATAATCAAGATGAAACTGAGCGTACAGATTGGGAGGTTGTTAAACGAGCCCTTATCACACAGTTCAAACCGTGGAAGTTTATGGAAGACTCTTTTTTACTTTTAAGTAAAATTAAAATGGGAAAGCGGGAAATGGTTCGAGATTACATCGAAAGGGTGAAACGTCTTAGATCTGAATGTGAGTCTGAGCTGATTAATGAAAATGCCATGATTATGTGGTTTTTGTCAGGTCTACCTAAACGGATCAGACGTGAACTGAAACGCCATAATGAGTACGCACTTTTGCAAAATGCGATGGACGATGCAATTCGGGAGGAGGATGAAGATTCAGATGATGAGCCGAATGTCGGTATGTTGCCTTATATAGCAGGGTAGGCTACTACGACATCCACCACTATTGCATCAACGAATGCCAATGCTACTGCAGAAATGATGCTCAATAAGTTTGAGAACTTGGGAAGACCCAGCAGAAATAGATGGAAAAGTTGCAGTTGCAATTTGATGAGAAGATCAAAGCATTGGAAAATTTCCACGGAGAAGCAAACAAGGAACTTGAGAAGTTTGTGAAGACTTTTCCTACCAGGGAAAATGTCTGGTGTTCTATTTGTACAGGAAATCACAAAGTGAACAAGTGTCCTCAATTGAAAAATCGAATGGAAATCAGTGTTTGTCATCTGTGTAATTCACTTGACCATGAGACTGCCTTTTGCAACTTCAACCCTTGGATGATTCAGCAACGGTATGCCTAGATGGAATATCGAGATCCACAGTATGGAGGCAATCCAGCAGCAAGACTACGACAATCTACTCTTGGATACTCGGAGCGTCTAGCCTTGCCTGCCCCACCAAAGCACTCCGCTCCTCCTGCCAATTTGATGGAACCAGAACCTTACAGAAGTGATGAGCAATGGAGCTATGGTAATGATCAGGATGGTGGATCTTCATAACAGTATGCCATTTATGCTGCCGCTCAACAACAGGCCTCAAGAAATTGGGCCAGAGCACCACTTGGATGCTTTGCATGTGGAGAAAACCACAAAGTTGTAGAATTTCCAAATAAAGAAAAATTTGTATAGTTCTGTCGTGATTGTGGATATGGGCATTGCTATAAAGATTGTCCAGCAAGACCGAAGCCACCACCAGCTACAGCACCTGTAAATTTGATAACAATCAAGCAAGGATTGGTAGCTCATAATAAACCAAGTGCACCCTTGATGGTGGTCACCAAAGCACAAAAACAAAAAGAACCAGTAGTGGATTCAGTACCTGCTGATTCTATACCATTGAACGATACACCAACAGCATCGAAAGTTTATCCAAATCTTAATGCAGAAAAATGAAGATATCAGGATATGAGACAGTGGATTAAGCATCTTCAAGAAGAAGAGGAACTTGAAGCTGCTAAAATAACAGCCGAAGTTCGGTCTTCACCATTGCAGCCTCCAAGAATTTACGTACGGATATGAATGATCAATTACATCATCACAAAGAACCCTTCAAGATGACGGAACCAGAAGCACCGCATACAGAATTACTCATGAATATTTTGTCTAGCAAGATCAGTATTTCATTGGGAGAGCTCCCTCGTCACTGTGTCGACAAAGCTAC
Source organism: Diphasiastrum complanatum (assembly GCA_029204225.1). Taxonomy (NCBI): domain Eukaryota; kingdom Viridiplantae; phylum Streptophyta; class Lycopodiopsida; order Lycopodiales; family Lycopodiaceae; genus Diphasiastrum; species Diphasiastrum complanatum. The sequence goes on along the minus strand of CM055095.1, from coordinate 69,094,582 downwards.
AATGAGAGACTATTGGACTGGTAAGAAATGGGAACAAAGAATGAAAGAATTTTTTTTTAGGAGACTTGGAGATCAACCTTCAGTAGATGACATCAAATCAAGAAAAAGAATCTGTTTAGCGACAACAAAGTATTGACGAAGAAATACACAACAATTTTCAATAGGTATTCAGAGGGAGATATTCCAGGAACTACTTCTGCAGCCAACTTTTTGGGAGCTGCAACTATCATCTAATATTGTTGAAAACAATCTTGTTTCTAACATTCGTAACACCATCAATCAAATTAAGGTGCCCCACTCGGCGAATGAACTCTTTGTGAAGAGATCTTCGCTTGTGATGGTACTAAATAAAGCTATGGCACAACAAATCTCCCTCATTCGAGAATTGCAGGTGCTTTGGGTGTTCATCGTAGAAATATTGATGCAGCCAACTCTCGCCTTACCATTAAATATGACAAGGAGGTTTTTCCCTTGAGTGCATGTCAGAGACCATTGCCTAGAGGTAGCATAATCACGGCCCCACGTCGGAGTCCACGTGATATGTTATTGTGACTAATTGATGTTTTAATCCAAATTTTATATTGGATCTCACATTCCTTTTTATTATAATTTCTTTTTTTCTTGATGAGTTTGCAATCTGTTGAAAAGGGCCGAGATCTTTTGTTGGTCAATTTTAAAGAGATCATGCACTGGGCTATTATCTGAAGTTCTTCAAGAATAATAAAATAAAGTGTTGCCCATTCAAAGATTCATCAACACGGTAAAAGAATGATTATAATTCCAATAGCAAAAAAATTCACATGTTTTTGAAAATTTTGAGAATGTCAAACTCCACCGTGCGATTGGAAAAATATGCACCACTCATAGTCCACCAAGGGATTTTGGTTTTACATATATAACTATAAAATCAAATAAGCTAATTAGCATAAAGGTTTTTTCCTCTAAACAATTAGCTCATCCATATAATTATGCCCTACAAATTGTCTTTGAAGTAAAATGGATAGAGATTTTTCACCTGGACACTTTTATATGAAACTTGTACATACTTATTAGAACTTCTACCTACCTCAATACAATATTGTAAGTTTAGCTCATTGATAGAAAAAATTCAATTTTCAAAAATTGTTAATGGATTCATTCATATAAGATTTTTAACTTCATGAAATTCTTATTATGCAATTCCATAATATTATTGAAGTTGACATACTTTTTAAGGTAACTATATATCATCATCAAAAAGAGACTTGTCTCTGATGCTTAACACATAATAACTATTGAATTTCTAATATATTGGCCACCATATAATCTAATGACTAATGATGGACAACATTGGTCTACATATTCCAATGATATATTATGAATTATCTTTATCATTATTTGTTTTCTAAGATAAGTAAATATGTCTAATGTCTAGATCACACATCCATGTTTTGGAAATAACACTATAAAATAGATGTACTCTAAGATCAAATTATTAGGGCATTATAACATGTTATTAGAAAAAAGTCAGTGAATATAAGTGCACACAAAGGTAACTTAAATTCATTTATTAATCCAAAAATAAAAAATGGGTATGTAAAATATGTATTTATTATTTTTAAACTAGTTCTTTCCATGTGATCTTGTAGACTTAGAACACCAAACTATTTTGTTGACTTAATATGCTATCATTTTCAAGACATCAATTGTCACATATATATATATATATATATATATATATATGACTTACTTGGAATACACTATATTACCTCTAATATTGTTTCCATTAAATTATAACTAGATTCTTAAGAAACTTGGATAGTCATTGAAAATTATTTAAACTTACTTTCTATCTTTATCACATATCATGAGAGAGTTATTACATCATACATAATATTTAACATATTTAAATGCTCGATGTTGTTAGTCGATGGTCTAAATCTGAATTTGAAAATCATGAACCTTACAAATTCTTTAAGTATTTTTTGAATGAGAAATTAATAGTCAAAACAAAATAAATAACATTTCTAATGTCTTCAGTCTTAACATTAAAAAATATAAAGTAGAATTATGTTGGGAAGTAATAGATAGAAGAAAAAGATTGAGTAGATTGTCAATCAAAATATTTTTTTAAAAAATTGTATAGCTTATTGAAAAAATCGCAATGGCAAGACATTCTCATAAGTGATTTTGTCAACATTTTTCACTACAAAATATAAAATGGAATTTGATTGTGCAAATTGAAGGAAAAAAATAAATCTAGATCTTTTTTTATTGTAAGCCTTTAATGTAGTTAAACTCAAGGATTATTACTATTTAAAAGAATATGGTCCGATGTTCAATAATATGATGGATTAAAAGCTTTATGCCAAAGACTATTTTTCAATTTCAAAAGTAGGTAGTGTATCAACTAATATTATACAAAAATTAAACTATTTTTTTACTCAGCTCTACATCAAAAATTTTAAAGATGGCCACTTCATCTTCATGGCGAACAAATGGACCATGGTATATGTTATTCATGTTGGATTTACTCCTCCTCCTCTCCTAAATCCCAATTTTAATCTGCCTCCATTCATGCTACATTTTTTCTAACGTTGTCATGTAGTCTACATATTTTACACGCAAATTCGCACAGACGAAAAAAAGACGAATGAATCGTGACACTGTGTTCTTACACAGGTCATGGTGACAGGCGAAAAGGGGACACTACCTTACTGAATGCCAAAGGTGCCCTAACAGATAAGGCACCCTGTAAATCTTATCCTAAGGCCATTCGTAAGTGTGACACACTTTTGCTTCATCACCAACGTTCACTTCAAAACTGCACGCTCACCCCATGCAGTTGCGCTAATAGATTGGACAACGATTGCAGCCAGCCACGATCTCCTACAGACAGCACATCCACTCTATACTTTCGCATCTACACACCTGTAATATTATGTATATATTGGATACCATCTCGTATTCTATGATGATGAATTCTGATAAAGCAAGATAAGTCTAGAACAAGTGAAGGAGGTTTCTTTCCTGATTACAGACAAAAATAAGTTTTGTAGGGCACACGGTTTTGTCCGCTACAGTCTTGTGCTCTACCGCATTATCGACTTGGGTACTTGATATACTTAATCTGACACAGTTCATTTGTTCTGCATTTTAGATCTGTCAATATTGCTATGCTTATTTTTCATTATGTCTGATGTTTCTTGTTGCTTTTTCTAGTAAAAGACGATTAATTTTTAGTCTTGTCTTTCGTGAATAATTCGCGACCAATCCTTACAATCCTCAGTCTAATGGCTTAGCTGAGAGGAAGAACCGAACTCTAGTTGAATCTGCTAAGTGTATGCTAGCACATGCATCATTTCCCAAGAGGTTTTGGGCTGAAGCTGTCTCCACTACAGCTTACATTCAGAACAGATGTTCGACCAAAGCCCTCTCAAACAAGACACCCCACGAGGTGTGGACAGGCTCCAAGTCTTCTTTTAAGAACCTAAGGGTGTTTGGGTGCATTGCCTACACGCAGATCCCAAAGGACACAAGGAAAAAATTGGACTTCCAAGGTCTAAAGAACATCCTGATCGGATATACTTCGTCTGATAACATCTACAAGCTGTACGATCCTGATACCCAGCAAATCTTGTATAGCCGGGATACAGTCTTTATCGAGGATCAGTTCATCGACCTCAAAGGCAAGGATATTGCTCAAGAAGAACCTTCATCACTTGCCATTGACATGACAATCCGAGCTTCTGGCTGAGGAATGTCTATCGTCGACCCACTTCGAGACAACGAATCAGATGAAGATGTTGCTGCTACCCAGCAACATATCCCAGGAGCAGTTCATCAGTTGAATTCTCCCAGAAGATCAAGCCGAGTACGCACATAGCCCACAAGGTATACTCTTGAGTCTGTCTGTCTTTTAATGCAGGAACCGACGATAGTCGAAGAGGCACTTAGCCAACCAGACTCTGATCTCTGGAGAGAATCTATGGACAGAGAGTATTCCTCTCTAATCAAGAATCAGACATGGTCATTAGTCGAAGCTCCTGTTGGCTGCAATCTGCCAGAGCTTGGTTTCAAAGAATCAACACATTCCTCATTGAACAAGGATTTAAACCCAGCACTACTGATTGCAACATTTATTCAAAGTTAGTGCAACAATCCTTCATTATCATCACCTTGTATGTTGATGATACGTTGCTCTTCAGCAACAATGCCAATATGGTCATGGTCAAGGATTCAAAACAGATGCTGTGCTTAGAATTCGACATGACTGATCCGGGTGAAGCTCACTTCTGTCTTGGAATTCAAATCCACAGAGACAGAGCAAATCGACTGATTTACATCACTCAACAAACGTATCTTCATAGTGTTCTTAATAGATACAATTTGATGAATTATAAATTAGCTCACTCACCAATGGATCCAGACCTACATTTGTCAAAAGGACCAATGTCCCTAGACAAAGCAGAAAGAGGAGCAGATGAGAGAATACCTGTATCGATCGATACTCAGATCTCTCATATACGCAATGGTTTGTACAAGGCCAGATATCTCTTTTGTTGTCGGCTCACTCAGCCAATACATGGCTAATCCTGTAATTACCCATTGGAAGGCTCTTATTCGAGTCATGAGATATATTTGAGCTACCATGGACCAGTGCATCTGCTATGGAGATGTCAACAGCGACAATCTTCATCATCTCAGTGGATATTCTGAGGCAAGCTGGGGAGGAGATGCAGACCATCGTAAGTCCACATCTGGATTTACATTCTTCTTCAATGGTGGTCCTATTTCGTGGAACAGTTGTAGACAAACCTCTATCGCACTCTCTTCTACTGAAGCAGAATATATTGTTGTTTCTCAATCTATTAAGGAAGCGTTTTGGTTGAGAAATTTGCTGTCAGACATCAATCTGTATCAGTATAGCCCTACAATTTTGTTTGTGATAACCAAAGTGTTATTGCCTTATCGGCCAACCCTAGATTTCATTGTAGGAGTAAGCACATTGAGATAAGATATCACTACATCAAGGGCAAGGTTCTCGATAGAGAGGTGAGCTTAACGTACTGCAAAATGCAAGAAATGGTTGCAGACATTTTTACAAAAGCACTCAGTGTTAATGCACACAACAGATTTTGTGCATTGCTAAGTCTGAAGATCAAGGCATTCACGGATCCAGATTAAGGGGGGGTGTTGGATTTACTCCTCCTACTCTCCTAAATCCCAATTTTAATCTGCCTCCATTCATGCTGCATACTTTTCTAACGTTGTCGTGCAGTCTACATTTTTACACACGCAAATTCACACGGACGAAAAAAAGGCGAATGAATTGCGACACTGTGTTCTTACACAGGTCATGGTGATAGGCGAAAAGGGGACACTACCTTACTGAATGCCAAAGGTACCCTAACAGATAAGGCACCCTGTAAATCTTATCCTAAGGCCATTTGTAAGTGTGACGCACTTTTGCGTCATCACCAACATTCACTTCTGTACTGGTTGACGTCACACCCTTTTCATGATCACCCCATGCAGTTGCGCTTACAGATTGGACAACGATTGTAGCCACCCACGATCTTCACAGACAGCACATCCACTTTGTACTTTCGCATCTGCACACCTGTAATATTATGTATATATTGGATACCATCTGCATATTCTATGATGATGAATTCTGATGAAGCAAGATAAGTCTAGAACAAGTGAAAGAGGTTTCATTCTTGATTACAGACATAAATAGGCTTTGTAGGACACGCGGTTTTGTCCGCTACAGTCTTGTGCTCTACCGCATTATTGACTTGTATATTTGATATACTTAATCTGACACAGTTTATTTGTTCTGCATTTTAGATCTGTCAATATTGCTATGCTTATTCTTCATTCTGTCTGATCTTTCTTGTTGCTCTTTCTGATAATAGACGATTAATTTTTAGTCTTGTCTTTCACGAATAATTCACGACTAATTATCAGTCTAGCTCTTTGTAAATCATTCGCGACAGATAATTTGTCTTGCAATTTGTGACAAATTATTCATCTAGCGCTTCATCCATTTAAATGTTTCGCTATGTAATCTAGAATGACTGTGATTTCTATCACTAAAGTTTTGTTCATTCTGATAGGCATACTCATGCTTAGGGAGAGAGTCATTTAACTCATTCCGCTGCGCATGAACATTTTCTGTTAGAGTTCGTTTCTCGTTTGTGTTCGTCATTTATTCTTCCTCCCTCTCTCCCAACAATTCACATATAATTGCATGAGAGGTTTTACATTCAGTATAGAATATTCTTTTAGGCTTATTATTCAAATGAGAATGAAGAGAATTAGAGGGACAAAATTCACAATGTGCAAACATGATCGATCAGATAGTGCTTTCACAAAGACACATTTTACATTCATATCCATCAATAGATTAATCTATATATATTAGTCATTTGATAGAGTACTTTGTCATATATGTGTTTGACAATTTGGTCTTGAAAAAGTGCGCCCTCCTATAGCTTAATTGGCTGTTCTAAACTTGCACATGTGAGTCCTAGGTGGCAGGTTGACATGGCAAGTGTCTTGTTCACTAGGTCTCCTTATGTACTGAGCTTTACAACACCCAATTTGGTGTCCTGTATGCATTTTTAGAAAACGTAAAATTAAAAAAAAAAAATTAAAAGTGCAAAAACTTGAAATTTTTAGTCTTTTCCGGTTTCTTGTAATTTCTATAAAATTGACTAAAAATAGAGATTTGACCATACTAGAGTCAATTTCAGCCAGTGTCAACAGTACTTCACTATGAATTAATTAGATATTAATTAAATTTAGTAATCTCAGGATAGATATATCGAGATGGCCGAAGAAACTTCAAATCAAGTTGCAAATCCAGGTGCACCATCTTATATGGTGATTTGTCAACAGCTGAGTACGACACTCAATGACATGAATAATCGTAATTAGATGAGAGATCAACAAATGGAGGTCCTTTTGAATCAAGTCAAATTGATGTCTTCACCCAATCTCGATTTTCAACTGGAGGTTTATTCGGACGAGAAGGAGGAGAAGAAACCTGAGGTCATCGAGGACTGGCTGGCCAAGTGGAGTAGTTACTTCAATTTGCACGGTGTTCCTGATGAGAAGAAAATTGAAAGTGTCGTGTTGTTCTTACGTGGCAAAGCGTCATCGTGGTAGTGAGATTTACCGGTGAAGCCAACTACTTGGGATGCGTTTGAGAAAGTTTTCAAAAAAGCTTTCATAGTTGCCGATGACGTGGACTACTACCTAAAGTTCGTGAACTGCAAGATGGGTACAAAGAGTTTGGACTCTTATATCCAAGAATTCATGGACCTATGGAATAGGGTTCCATCATTCGATGCGAAGTTGGCATTATTGGAGTTTGTCCTAGGTTTGCCAGCCGACTATCAGAATGAATGCAGGTGAAATGTGCTTCAAAGCCTCGAGGATGCATTTCGGATTGCGAAAGCATATGATTCCACAGTGGTGGCATCCAGGAAGCAATTTGCGCAAATTCCAACCACTTTGAAAACCAAGAATGTTAAGAAGCGCGGTTTAGACCAAGCAAAATATTTTGACGTATTAGATCAAGCAGCATCGGAACTCAAGAAGCCGAAGAGAAAGAGATTCAAAAAATCTATGTCCTGGGAAAAGGCTAAAAGAGAGAACTTATGTTTTGTCTGTAAGAAGACTGGACATATGATGAAATTTTGTCCAGAAAGGAAGAAATGATCTGCTCACATGATTGAAATCCCAGAAGGCAATGGTAAGACTTTGGAAATTAACCTGACTGATTGTGAGTGTGAATGTTCTTTTAGTACTATTTCTTTCTTGCCAAATGAATTTTTTTGTTTAATTGGCACATTTTAAGATCAAGAAGTGAGTATTATATTGGACAGTGGTTCAACTCATAATCTTACTAGTTCTTGTCTTGTGCAGAAACTTAGCTTGGAAACTGAAGCCAACAATCATAGATATAAAGTTTATCTAGCTTCAGGAGCAGAGTTGGAGACTTGGAACGTAAAAGTCTCGAAGCTCCCAGTTTTGGTGCAATGACACATAGAATTAGTTAATTTTGATGTTTTAGACCTCGCTCGTACTGATTTGATCTTATGTTACGAATAGTTATTCAGTAAATCGCCTTCTCTATTAATTGATTTTGAGAAACATGTTCTCACTTTCAAGGAGGGTGATAAGGTAGTTACATTATTTTGCAGTAAAATGGAAGCATTGGATTATTCTGAGTATGAAGTTTTTTCAATTTATGCTATTCCAATTGTGGATGTTCCTGAAATGAATCTAAATAGTTGTGAATTCTCAGCATATCTTAACTCAGTAAATTTAGATCATGAACAAGCAGTGAAAGAACAGATCATAAATGAATTTAGGGATGTTTTTCCATCTGAATTACCTCATGGTTTACCACCGTCTAGGTTAGTAGACCACATGATTGAGTTAATTCCAAGAAGTCAACCTGTCTCTAGACAACCTTATAGGTTCTCTCAAAAAGAGGAGACAGAGATTTCAAATCAAATAGAAAACTATTTGAGGATGGGACATATACAACCTAGTAAATCACCATGGGGCGCTCATGTTCTTCTTAAAGCAAAGAAAGATGGAGGTTTTCGGATGTGTGTGGATTACAAGGGCCTTAATAAAGTGACTACAAAGAATAAATATCCATTACCCACCAGGTTGGATGACCTTGTAGATCGTTTGGGTGGAGCACAATATTTCACCAAGATAGATACCATCAAATAAGAATTAAGTTAGAAGATGTCCAAAAGACAGGATTTTGTTCTAGTTTTAGTCATTATGAATTTCTAGTGTTGTCATTTGGATTAACGAATGCTCCAGCAACATTCCAGCAAATGATGAATGATTTATTTCGTCCATATTTGGGGAAGTTTGTGGTAGTATTCTTAGACGACATTCTCGTTTACAGTAAATCCTTGGTGGAACATGTAGAACACTTAAAAATTGTCTTGATGAAGCTCCATCAGGAGTTACTCTTCGCTAAAGAGTCCAAGTGTGAATTCTCTAAGCAAGAGTTGCTTTATCTCAGTCATAAGATCATAGTAAATGGGATCAAGCTTGACGAGGATAAAATCAAGATCGTGATTGAGTGGCCAATTCCAAAAACTGTTAGACAGGTAAAGTCTTTTTTAGGTTTTACACTTTTCTACAAGAGATTTATTGAGGATTATGCTAAGTTAGCAGCACCGCTTAGTAATTTGACAAAAGAAATTGTTAATAAAAAGAAAAAGAGGAATCCAAAAATTGGCAAATCTAGCTTGATTAAAATCCATGAAGAATAGTGTAAATTTTGTACATAATTGGGTTCCGCACATGTATGGCCAAAATGCGTCGTGGGAACCCACTCCTAATATAGATTAGGTCAAGTCAAGAGAGTTGGTCATGTCTATTTGGTGGTCATCCCTACTTTATAGGACCTACACCTAAGTTTAAGGTGAAAATTTGACCAACTAGCTACCTACCAAGCATAACTCTAGGATCTAGGCTAGGGTTTCATTTTAGGGCAAGAAGGGTGAGTTAACTTCCTTGTTACATGTTGGAAATCCACCTAACTTCAAGAAGGAAGTCGAATTTGCTATGTATTCCAAGCTCCCATAGTGAGGAGATAGAAAATTTTTGGAGCTCATTGGCAATCTCAAGCTAGTTCACTATGTACAAGGAGTTTTTGTGATCCAAATGCAACCAAATAAATGCTTGTTGTTTGTCAAATTGCCAATCTAGATCAACTTTTTGATGACTAGTTTTTTGATAGATTGTTAAGCAAACATCCAATCACTCTTGTGGATCTTTTGTAGATCCATTTATGGTCCTAAAGTATAGTACTTTCACATTGTATCAGAGCCAAGTACAAGAGCATAAGCCATTGATCAAAAGCAAATCCATTTTTAGCAAGTTTTGGTGCTAAAAACTAGTATTGAGAGGGCAAACTAGAATCTTGATTTTGGTGAGGGGATTTGATCCCAAACTTGGTAGGGGTACAAATCCGTACTGTCCACATGTGTGGACACCTTTGAACCTACATTTAATGCATGGTATTCATTTGATCCAAAGAAATTCAATTTTTGAGCTTTTGATGTAATTTTTGGTAGAAATCTTAGGATAAGCTACCAAGATTGAGTGCCATTGATTAGATTTGACTTAGGGTCATAAGATCTAATTAATCTAGGCTGAAATCAGGTCCTCTAAACTTGTTTTACAGGTCTTTAAAGTACATCAAAAAGTGTGAAAGAGATTAAGTCATTTTTTTATCCAAAAATAGCCAAAATTGGCAAGATTTGATTGTAAGTTGATTTCACATCATCTTATCTTCATTCCAACTTTGTGAGGGAGTGCTAGAACTGAGATTATAAGTCCATTTGTTGGATTAGAAATCTAATTTGTGTGAAACACTACAAAAGAGAGACCTTAGTGAGTTTCTAGAGACAATCAAATCCATTTCTTGGCAAGATTTGTTTGAAAGTAGTTTTCACTTCATCTTATCTTCGTTCCAGCTTTGTGAGGGAATGATAGAACTATGATTATAAGTCCATTCGTTGGATTAGAAATCAAATTTGAGTAAAACACTGCAAGTGTTAGACCTTTGTGAGTTTCAAGTCAATCAAATCTATTTCTTGTTTGTAGAAGTCACTAGTAAGTTGGGATCTGCTGGAGTGTACCTTCTAGAAGCTAGTGAGAGATTGAATGCTACAAATTATGGTATTTGAAAGGTTAGGATGGAGTCACTCTTGGTGCTCCAAGACCTTTATGAGTTCTTGATTGAAGATGAAGATGAACCTCTAGGTGCATAGGAGTTAGCCAGATACAAGAAGAGATCTAGGCTTGCACTTCATTGTGTGAAAATGAATGTGAGCAATAATTTGTTGAGAGAAGTATTAGCATGTGCTAGTGCTAAAGAGGCTTGGGAGTCTTTAAAATCAATCTTTGAATCTAGTAACACTTCAAGAGTACTCAGAATCAGATTTTGCTTAGAAATCAGATTTTGCAAAGCATGAAAAGAAGTGAGGAGAGTGCACAAGATTATGTACTCAGAATCAAGTCTCTAAATAGGGAGCTAGCTTCAATTGGAGAGAAGATTCATGATGGAGAGCTTGTACGAATTGTCCTTAATGGTCTATGAGATGACTTTGCAAATTTGGTCCAAAGTTTTGCCATCCAAGACACTTTCCCAACTATAGAAAAACTTCATAGTGTATTAGTGGCAGAAGAGTGTAGGATGCTCCACACCAAGGCAAAAATGAGCTCATTGTCTTTGCAGGATGGAGATGAGAAAGCCAATTTCTCATTCAAGGGCAAAAAGAAAACCAATGGAAAGAAGAAGCATCCCAAGGAGGCCAAAGAAGAGGATGACGCATCAAGCTCAAAGGACAAGTCAAAGCAGAAATGCTTCTTTTGTGGAAGGAAGGGGCATTATGCATATGAATGCTACAAGAGGCTAAGAGCACAAGTGGAGGAGGACAAACAAGGAAACCTTGCAAAGGAGGAGGAGGAAGATGAAGTAGATGTATTCTTGATGGCATCTACATCCTCAAGCAATGGCAATTCAAGAGATACATGGTGGATTGATAGTGGGGTTAGCTCCCACATGTCTTGTGAAAAGGACTTTTTCTCAACCTTATACTCATTCAATGATGCTAAAAAGTATGTCTTTACTGGAAGTGATGAAGAGTTAGGATAGATGGTGTTGGCACCATCTCTTTGTGTCTATAATTCTCAAAATGCATGGATCTAGAAAATGTCCTTTATGTACCATCAATCACCAAGAATATGCTTAGTGTTGGTCTACTCTTAGAAAGTGGTTTGGATGTCCACTTTAAGCATGATGTTTGCTTCATCTTGAAGAATGATGTTTGCATTGCAAAGGGATTTAAACATGGAAGATTGTTTAAGTTGGAAGCTAGTGTTGCTTTTGAAAGAATGAGCTCGGCAAAGGAGGAGATCACTCAAGAGGAGATCTTGGCAAAGTGTGATCTTGCTTGCATTGAGGAGGAGCATCAAAAGGAGGAAGATTTTGAGGATTAGCCTCAGATCTTGAGAGTTCCAAGGGAGTCCTCAATGACAATGGCCGAGTCATCAAATTGCATGCAAATTGTCCATTCAAGTGTGCATCTTGCAAGGGTGGTGAGCATTTGAGAGTCTACTACCTTTGAATACTTTCTGGAAAGTATTAGTAGACATGAGGTGACTTGTTTCTTACCTTCAAGATTCATGGTGTTTATTACTTTGTATGACAAGACAATGAAATGGGATGCTTTGAAATCTACATTTGTTGTTGATAAAGCAATTTCATTGGATAGCTATTTTTGTAATAGTTTGAATAGAGTCATAAAAGATGAAACATCATTTGCTTTGGAAATCTTTGTGTCCACATGCTTTGTGCATGATAATTCCAATGTAAGGACCAAAGATTATCATATTTCAATGATAGGAATAATCGTAGTGTTTTGCTCTAAGATGGAGCCATCTAGGCTCAATCATATGGAGCAAGCAAGGCAAGTTGTCTTTGGCAACATTATGTATGCACTTAATAGTTTAATTTATGTATCTTCAAGTGCACAAAATGCCTTGGAATCCATGGCTTGGCATGATGTATAGTTTTTGAAGTGTGCTACATGTATATAGACACATTTGTGGAACATCTTGTAAGGGATCCTTTAAGAGGTGGTGAAAGACCTTTCATAGACATCACTCTCTATTGGAGTCTCAATAGTTCCTTTTGTGTAGCTGGATTTTTTAGACACTTCTAAAAGCATTCATTAATCTATCAAGAGAGTTGTAGATAGATCAAGCTAAATTTGAGTAGGAGTGTGAAGAATTGCCAAAAATTGGCAAATCTAGCTTGATCAAAATCCATGAAGAATAGTGTAAATTTTGTACATAATTGGGTTCCACACATGTATGGCCAAAATGCATCGTGGGAACCCACTCCTAATATAGTTTAGGTCAAGTCAAGAGAGTTAGTCATGTCTATTTGGTGGTCATCCCTACTTTATAGGACCTACACCTAAGTTTAAGGTGAAAATTTGACCAACTAGCTACCTACCAAGCATAACTCTAGGATTTAGGCTAGGGTTTCATTTTAGGGAAAGAAGGGTGAGTTAACTTCCTTATTACATGCTGAAAATCCACCTAACTTCAAGAAGGAAGTCGAATTTGCTATGTATTCCAAGCTCCCATAGTGAGAAGATAGAAATTTTTTGGAGCTCATTGGCAATCTCAAGCTAGTTCACTATGTACATTGAGTTTTTGTGAACCAAATGCAACCAAATCAATTTCTACTTGTTTCTCAAGTTGAAGGTCGTACTACAGCTTGTATTACACATATGTGGGCTCCAATTTCAATGTTGATCAATGCTTTTATTGTTAATGTTTGTTGCTTGTCAAATTGCCAATTTAGATCAACTTTTTGATGACTAGTTTTTTGATAGATTGTTAAGCAAGCATCCAATCACTCTTGTGGATCTTTTGTAGATCCATTTATGGTCCTAAAGTACAGTACTTTCACATAACCTAGTCTGCTTGTTGTTTGGAACGAGGAATTGAATCAGTGTTTTTAGAAACTTAAAACATTCATGATTGTTTCAGCTCCCGTGTTACAAATTGCAAATCCAGATTTAACTTATGTCATGAGAATAGACGCAAGTGATGTTGAAGTTGGAGCGGTTCTATTACAAATGGATAGGCCACTAGCATTTGAAAGCAAAAAATTCACTGGTCCTCAGTTGCGTTATACTACGCAGAAAAATGAATTGTTTGTTGTAATCCATGCACTTAAAATCCGGAGACACTACTTGTATGGTAGTAAGTTTGTAGTGTATATAGATCACCAGCCTCTTAAGTACTTTTGTAATCAACATGATCTTCGGGGGAGAAAAGCTCGATAGGCTGAATTGATGCAAGAATTTGATCACGAAATCCGTTACATAAGACGCAGCTCTAATCAAGTTGCAGATGCTCTTAGTCGGATCGGTGAACTGAACGAGTTGTCATTCACCTAGATTTCTACTGAATCTATATCTTTCGCTGAGAGAAAATTATGAATTAGATTCTCATTTTGGTCTCATTTGGACCAGAAGAAATGTGGATAGTGTTGAGTCAGAAGCACAAGGGACTCAACTAACTAAGAAAGATAAGAATATTGTGGAACAATTCACCATTCGAGATGGATTACTATTTCAGAATGGGAAAGTTTGCATACCTGGTGATGATGAGCTCAAACGGAAGATTTTGTTTGAATGTCATGACATACCCTGTGCAGGACATCCCAGTATACACAGGACTTTGTGTCAAATTTCAGAGTTTAAGGACTGAATTTGATCTACAAATGATCACAAAGAGTGATTGGTAGCTTGGGATCTTAATCTATATCAAGACTAGCTTCCAAATCTAGCTTCTACTTGACAATCTTTGTGATTGCAAGTAAGAACAATAAAAAAAGATGATCCACGGCTTCACACATGTGAAGTATAGCTACTGTACGACCTGATAACAGAGAAATAGTTTACTTATCATTTACTAAGCATTCATCCACAAAGAAAGTGCTTAACAGAGTCAAAACACAAAGATTGCTTCACAAACCAAGATTTCACATCGTTAGCCCAATAATGGATCTATCATGGATCAAGTACAAAATCACAATACTCTCTCTCTAAATTGCATCCAGCACGTGTGGGACAGCTCATTGTACTCATCCATATCCACTTTGGATAAGATCTATCAAGTTTGCCACATCATCCATTGGTGGTTTGTGTTGACCTTCTAGATTCCTACAATCTAGGACCTAACTCCTATCATATTAGACTCAAATGAAAGCTAATCAAAATGAATTTGAATATTACAAGTGTCAGTTCACACATGTGGACAGGTCCTCACATGTGTGGATCCACATAGATGTCAAAGTACATCAAAAACCATGTGAAAATTGCTTAATTCTAACACTCCTCCTCAATTTTTACATGATACAACTATAGTACATCTATCTACAACTCCTAAGGCTGATCTTAACTTGATAAATGAAGCCTTTGGCAAGGCTTTAGTGAGTGGATCAGCAAGGCAATCTGAAGAAGACACATGATGTAGCTTGATCTCCTTTGCTTGAACCTTTTCCCTCACAAAATGGTGAGCAATCTCTATGTGCTTGCTCCTTGCATGGAATGTGGGATTGGTTGTCACAAAATATTGTTGGCTGTTCCTCGGCCTCCATGACTTGTAATTCCACCAAAAGCCTCTTCAACCATAGGATCTCCTTTGTTGTGGATGTTAGTGCGTTGTATTCCGATTCGGTTGAAGATAGAGAAATAGTATCTTGCTTTTTGGAAAGCCAAGACACTATGCCATTGCTAAGGAAGGTGACAAAAGCACTTTTGGACCTCCTATCCACCTTATCACCTGCAAAATCAGCATCTGAATATGCCCTTAAGGCAAGATTAGATCCATCATATAAAATGCCAAAGTTCTTGGTGGCCAAGATGTACCTCAACACCCTTTTTGCATTTTTCCAATGACAAACCAATGGATTTTGCATAGATTGGCTTAGTTTGCCTACACTATAACTTAGATCAGGTCTAGTTATAGTAAGATAGATCAAGGAGCCTACAAGTCTCCTATATAGTGTGATGTCCTCAAAGGATGCTTCATCATCACTATTGGAAACTTTTACATTTTGCTCCATAGAAGTTTCTACTCCTTTACAATATTTCATTTCAAACTTTTCTAAGATAGAAGAAGCATATTTGGATTGACAAATAAAACTCAAATCCTTGCCTCCTGAAACTTCTATTCCTAATATAAAATGAAGATTACCAGGATCCACCATCTTAAACTCCTTAAACAATGCTACTTTCACTTCTTGTATACCATCAAGATCATTTCCACTAAGGATAATGTCATCAACATACAAAATGAGAATGATGATTTTACCATCATTAAATCTTAAGTAAAACGAAGGATCATAATTACTTACAACAAACTTAATAGAGTTCAAGAAGATATTGAACCTAGAGTACCAAGCACTAGGTGCTTGCTTAAGCCCATAAAGGCTTCTTAGCAACAAACACACTTTTTCCTCTTGATCTTATTTGATGAAGCCCTCGGGTTGCCTCATGAAAATCTCCTCTTCCAAATATCCATTGAGAAAACCATTAGTCACATCAAGTTGAAATAGAGGCCAATTGAAATTAGTTGCAAGAGAAATAATCAACCTTATGGAAACTAGCTTAACAACAGGAGCAAAAGTTTCATCAAAATCTACTCCCTTGGTTTGCAAGAACCCCTTTGCCACTAGCCTTGCCTTGTGTTTGTTGATGCTCCCATCTTGATTGTACTTCAATCTATAGATCCATTTGCACTCAAGTGGCTTTCTTCCTTGAGGAAGATCCACAAGCTTCCATGTATGATTCTCCACAAGAGCATCATACTCTTTTTGCATGACATCCCTCCATTCTTGTGACTCCATAGCTTCTTCAAAGCAACTTGGCTCATCAAACATAGAAGTTAGAAAAGTGTAAGAGGTAAGTGAATGTAGATCTTCCCTTTGTTCACCTTTGTCAACATAGGTGAGCCTTGAGGGCTCGACCTTCCTTCTTGTAGATCTCCTTGGAGTCCTTGGAACTTGAGATGGATCTTCAAGATCTTGATCACATGTAGGCTCCTCCTCAAACCTTACAAGATCCTTGACATAAGATGGATTAGAAGCTTTCTCATTCAACTTATAGTAGTTACTTTCATCAAAAGTAACATCTCTACTGACTAAAATCTTCTTAGTGATTGGATTATAGACTCTATATCCCTTGCTATTTTCAGCATAACCAACAAAGATCCCTTTAATAGAAGTAGGATCATCCTTTTTTCTTGTATCTAATGCTTGAAAAACATAGCAAGTAGATCCAAAAATTCTTAGATCTTTAAGATTCGGCTTCTTACAAAATAGAGCCTCATAAGATATTATGTCTCCAATGGGCTTACATGGCAATCTATTACACAAATATGTTGCACAAATAGTAGCCTCTCCCCAGAAGGACTTAGGTAGAGATGCATCTAATCTTAAAGCCTTAGCACACTCACATAGTGTTCTATTCATCCTCTCGGCTATACCATTTTGTTGAGGACTATAAGTACATGTAAGTTCTCTCTTAATGCCATTGGATTTATAAAACTCTAACATCTTGGTGGAGATATACTCTCCACCATTATCACTTCTCAGTACTTTAATTCTAGCATCAAGTTGATTTTCAACTAGAGTTTTGAACTTAACAAAAGCTTCAAACACTTTACTTTTGGAATCCAAAAGTTCAATCCAAGTGTATCTAGAGTAATCATCAATAAAAGATACATACATAGATGCACCTTGAGAAAAAGAGTGCACATCACTATGAATAAGATCTAATGCTTTTGTAGATCTAGTGTAAGGGATATCAAAAGGTAGCTTGTGTGTCTTTGAGAGACTATAAGCTTCACAACTTTTTCCACACTTTGAGAGTGTCTTTGGAAGGCCGAGAGCAAGCATAGCATCTCCATAGATTTGAAGTTGGGGTGGCCCAACCTCTTATGCCAAAGCTCCACTTGATTGAGCTCCTCCTTCACCATGTTCACACTTCCAAGAAAAACATTAGCATCAAGCTTAAAAAGCCTTCCTTGCTTGAATCCCTTTACAATGCAAGTATTATTCATCATTATGGAGCAAACACCTTGCTTAAAATGGATGCCATCATCCTTTAATTGTCCTACACTTAACAAATTCTTAGTGAGTGTAGGAACATAGAGTACATTATCAAGATCTACTCTTTTACAGGATCCAAGACTTAAGGGAATAGTTCCCACTCCATCTATTCTACATTCTTGATCACTTGCTATTAGAATAGACTTTTTACAACCTACAAAAGGTACAAGAGTTGAGAAAAAATCCTTTTGGAATGTCATGTGGGAACTAGCCCCACTATCAATCCACCATGTGTCATTGGAGTAGCTCTTTGATGTTGATGTAGAAGCCATCAAGGATGAATCCACTTCATCCTCATCCTCCTCAAGAGTGAGGTTGCCTTGTTTGCTCTCTCCTTGTGCATTCTTCTTCTTGAAACACTCAGATGCAAAGTGTCCCTTCTTTCCACAAAAGAAGCACTTGAGTTTAGCTTTGTTCTTCTTTCCACCTTTGGAGCTTGATGGTTGATCATCATTCTTGGTCTCCTTGTGTTGGATCTTCTTCTTTGACTTTGTCTTTCCCTTGCTTGAGAAGTTGGCCTTCTCATCACCATCATGCAACTTTAAGGATCCAATCCTTTGCTTGACATGAAGGATCCTACTCTCCTCGGACACAAGCACACTATGGAGCTTGTCAATGGAAGGTAGTGCATCTTGAATAGCAAAGCTTTGTACAAGATTGGAAAAATCATCTCCAAGACCATTCAAAATGATTTGAACAAGTTCATCATCATGAATACTCTCACTAATGATGGAAAGTTCTTTGTTGAGAGATTTTATTCTCAAGACATACTCTTGAGCACTCTCATCACTCCCTCTAATGCTTTGAAAAACTTTGTTTCTAAGCATAAGCACTCTAGAGGTATTTTTGAGTTCATAAATCCCTTTAAGGTAATTCCATGCCTCCTTGGCCGAGGTACAAGATGCCACTTCCTTTGAAAGTTCATTACTAACATTCATTTTCAAGCAATGTAATGCTAGTCTAGCTCTCTTTTTGTACCTCACATGATCTTGCCCTCCTTGAGGTTCTTCTTCCTCTCCTATGACAAGATCAAACATATCTTGGAGCACAAGTAGTGACTCCATTCTTACTTTCCAAGTTGAATAATTATTAAAATTTAGCCTTTCACTAGTCTCAAGAAGATAGGCTCCAATTGAACCCATTCTATCTAGTAACAAGTACAACAAATGTACTATTCAAAGGCTCTCCCTTCTTCATTTCTCAGAATCTAGCTAAAATGCTACTCTTTTGAATCTCACTAGACTCAAGAAGCAAGATCTATAATGATCTTGAACTCAAAATTTTTTGGAAAAGTGTATTCAACACAATCTATTCACTTAGAACCTTGGATTTGATTTTTGGAAGTGCCAATGCCTTCCTATGGTGTTTAAAGTTGGTTTTAGTTTCACTTTTGAACTAAAAACATAAGCCTCAAACTCTCTCTCAAGGATTTGTAGGTTTAATAAGATTCTAACACCATTCACTCATCGAATTTTTAATGGAAACAATGGTTTTTCATAAGCACATCACTAGTTTCACTCTACACAACTTGTTTGAAGCCCAAATATTGAAAAAAACACAAAGTTTTGGTGAAAGTGCAATTCCAGCAGCCTTTCACATGTGTGAGAAGTACATCTAAACTTTACACACTAATTTGAACCTCAACATCACAAGTAAACTATCAGAAAAGGTCGCCCTCATTCAAAGTGAATCTAGCACCAATGCTTTCACCAAAATGAAGATTTTTGGATCATCAACTAAGCTCTTTGACTTGGCTCTGATACCATGTCAAATTTTAGAGTATAAGGATTGAAATTGATCTACAAATTATCACAAAGAGTGATTGGTAGCTTGGGATCTTGATCTATATCAGGACTAGCTTCCAAATCTAGCTTCTACTTGACAATCTTTGTGATTCCAAGCAAGAACAATAAAAAAAGATGATCCACGGCTTCACACATGTGAAGTATAGCTACTGTATGGCCTGATAACAGAGAAATAGTTTACTTATCATTTACTAAGCATTCATCCACAAAGAAAGTGCTTAAGAGAGTCAAAACACAAAGATTGCTTCACAAACCAATATTTCACATCATTAGCCCAATAATGGATCCATCATGGATCAAGTACAAAATCACAATACTCTCTCTCTAAGCTGCATCTAGCACGTGTGGGACAGCTCATTGTACTCATCCATATCCACTTTGGATAAGATCTATCAAGTTTGCCACATCATCCATTGGTGATTTGTGTTGACCTTCTAGATTCCTACAATCTAGGACCTAACTCCTATCATATTAGACTCAAATAAAAGCTAATCAAAATGGATCTAAATATTACAAGTGTCATTTCACACGTGTGGGCAGGTCCTCACACATGTGGATCCACATAGATGTCAAAATACATCAAAAACCATGTGAAAATTGCTTAATTCTAACACTCTGGACTTGGTTAAGAGGAAATCTTATTGGCCAAAGCTCAAGCCATATGTCGAGTCATATGTTATTAAATGCAAGCCCTCTCAACTAGCAAAGGCTGAACGCCATAAGGTTGGTGGTTTGTTGCATCCGTTAGATATCCCAGATAAGAAATGGGAAAACATATCTATGGATTTTGTAGTTGGACTTCCAAAGACCCAACGACAAAATGATTCTATTTGGGTTGTAGTGGAACGGTTAAGTAAGTTAGTTGCATTCATACCAGTCAAGTCAACTATAAAGGCTTTTGATTTAGCCCAGATCTTTGTTGAAAGATTATTTCGGTTGTATGGTCTGCCAAGTGACATTGTTAGTGATAGAGATCCTAAGTTCACAGGTCACTTTTGGTCAGCAGTATTCCATAAACTGGAAACTTCTTTGAGTTTGAGTTCTTCTTATCATCTTGAATCAGATGGCCAGACAGAAATGGCTAATGTGGAGTCTTACGATCTCACATTATCCAAATTTTGTCATATATTGTAAAAATTTTCAATTTCCATATATATAAAATGTGCTATAGTGCCTAAATATATGTAAAGGCCTAATTCGCACTTTGTAAATTCATATTTTGAGTAGAAGTTGCGACGTTCTAAAGAGACGCAATAGAAGTTCAGAATCGACATTTGACAGTTCGTAAGCGACATTGAGACTGAAGAACATTCCTACAAGGATAGCACTATGTGCCATTGTACATACTCATTTCCACGTAGAGCTGAGTATCAATAGAGAGCAAAGAGCAAGTTCTTATAGATTGAACATTCTTTCCTTATCTCTCACAGAATTACTTCTTATCATTTGTGCGAACACACTCTGTATGATCTGTGATTGATTGTGATACTATTCTGTTTGCGTTACACACATTTCTTAAGTTATACTAAATTTCAGTTACTCTAACATGGATTTTCAAGCGACACCAGCAAGTAATATTTTTGACTAATGTGTGTAGGGAATTAGCCGAAGCGGTTAAACATAAATTTTAGCAGAAATTATTTCAACTCTGGATGAGCTATGTGTTCAGATAATGGGATTGATTGAGGCTCTGTCTTGTTTGCTTCATGCGATAAAAACTAATTCTCTGTGTTTGGTGAAGAAGAACTTTTAGCTAATGTGATTCTGCTTGATGAATCTAATTGCTAGTTGTTGTCAGTTTTGACTATTTTTCTGATGCCTGAAGAGCCTGAAAGATAAAGTAATTCTCACAATTACAGACCTTGACCAAATCGTATCCTCATTGGTGTTTCTGGATGCCAATTTACCCAAATATCTTTGGATAACCAGTTATGTCACTGTAGTATTCATTGTGAACTTTATACACTCTAGTCTGTTTATCATCATACATACATTTACCATGCAAAAGATGAGATTATTCTCTCTCTTGGGGAACGATCCAACCTTTTATACTATTTAATTCATTGATTTTGTGGAAATCTATAACGACTAGGCCACCACATAATTTGGCGCCGTTGCCGGGGAGATGAATTTCACCTTTGCAATATTTTTAAGTGTATTACATCTACAAATCTTTCTCATGTAATGCATGCCAAGAACACACTCTCAAGCAATTATTGAACAAAAATGTTTAGAGCATGCACAACATTTAGAAGCACATAGGAAGTCTAGAGATTTGTATTTGCAGAATTTGCAAAACTCACCAGTTAGAGCAAGATTAACACCTGAAGCGTTTAATGATCTTTTACCCGCTACTATAGCATTTGTAGATTAATTTGAGGAAAGATCCGTTGAAGCACCAAGTTCTATAGATTCACCTGAATCAGATTCGTTTGATTCTACTTCCGAACCGAGTTCGGACTCTTTGTCCGAGCGAAGTTTAGATTCAGATCCTCCAAGCTCATCTAGTTCACCACCATCTGTTAATATGGCTAATCCAGCGCCACCCACATCTACAAAAATCAGATATGATTTCTTTAAGGGATCATCATTTGAAGATGCAGATAGTTATATGTTGCAATTTGAATCCATTACCATAGCAAACAAAGAGCAGACGGACGAGGATAAAGTTAGAATTTTGCCAGGTCTTCTGCGAAAGCAGGCTAGGATTTGGTACAGTCAATTAGTACCGAAAACAGTTAATGCTTGGAACGCTTTAAAAGCAGCATTTCTTAAACAGTTTAGGGAGATAGGATATTCCACTAGATTGTTGGCTCGGCTTAACTCTGTTGAAAAAAAGCCAAAGGAATCACTTAGGAAATATACTCGTAGGGTTAAGAATTTAATAGGAACCCAGTATCTAGTTCCTATGCAAAATGAATGGTTCTTGGGTGGTTTGCCTAAGAAAATGGATCGTTATTGTCGACAGGGTTTGATGACTTCTTTGGAAGATGTCATTGCCTCCGCCGAGAATTACAAAACCTCTCGAATTTCTTGCAGACAGGAGAAATGAAAGAAAAAATAGTAAAAAACACAAATTTAAACAAACAGAAGAATCTGAAACATCTATTGAGTCTGAATCAAAATCTGATTCAGTGGATATGGAAGAATCTTCTGAGTATTCATCTTATTATTCTTCATCGGAAGAAGAATCTTCTTATAGGAAAACTAAGAATAGGAACTCAGAAAGAAAGAAAAGAATGGAGAAATCCGGAAAGATGGATCCATTAAGGAAAAGTGTTGAGTTGTTAACAAGAAAAATGAGTGATCTAAAGGTCCAAATATCTGATGTTAAAGCCAAGCGAAAGAAAGCGAAGCCTAACACTAATGTTTGGTGTACCGCGTGTAGGAAGGAAGGTCATTCTAAGACCAATTGTCCCAGTTTACAGACTAATTATTCTGGAGAAGAACTATTCCTCTGTCCGATTAATAATCATGAGGAGGTAGCTTATACTGTAACTCCTACTAACCAGAAAACTATGATACCGAAACAGCGTACTGGTCAACAATACACTATTTTGCGAAGGGGCGGAACACAAGATTCCACTCCACCAACTAGAGTAAGGGGTTTGTGCAACAATTGCAGAGCCCCGGGTCACTATTCGTCTGATTGCCCTGAACCCATGAGATCAACAGGATATGTGCCGCTCTGTGCTAACTGTAAAGGCGAAGGGCATGTCACTGCTGAATGTCCTCAGCCACAACAACCACGGTTTAAACCAAGG
Source organism: Diphasiastrum complanatum (assembly GCA_029204225.1). Classification (NCBI taxonomy): domain Eukaryota; kingdom Viridiplantae; phylum Streptophyta; class Lycopodiopsida; order Lycopodiales; family Lycopodiaceae; genus Diphasiastrum; species Diphasiastrum complanatum. Next base: position 69,071,285 of record CM055095.1, on the reverse strand, counting down.
TGTTTGTAAACTCGCATAGGGAAGACGTCCTTCGGCCATCTAAGACTAACACTAACATGATAGTTCAGAGGATAGAAGTAGAGTCTGAATTATTAGATCAAGATCATCAATGGCCAGATTTAGAGGAAAAAGTAAATAAAGTAACTACAAGAAGTAGTAAAGATTATTTAACTCTTAAAGATAAGAAAAAAACAAAGACAAAAATTGCGAAAATTGCGAAAAACACGACATAAAAAGCAAAAGTCGCAGAACAGTTAGTAAAAATTCCTACTAATAAAGAATTAAAGCTTGATAAGTCTAATGGAAAACATTATGATGTTGATATTAGTTCAGAAGCTAAGAAGCTTTTAGACGAAGAAACTAGAAAAGTTAAAAAAGTGACATTTTCAGATCCAATTATAAGTAGCGAGATACCTAGAGATGTGCTGCCACTTAGAAACCATTCTTATAATATTGTTGAAGACCTTGTTTCTAGAATGCCCAATATAACTTTTAAACAGTTATTAGACGATAACCAATATTATAAAAAAGAAATTAAGCAATTTTTGCAAAATAAAAAGAGAAGAAAAGCAAAGCTACCAGTAGTCAACATAGGATTAGTTAATTATGGTGATGAAGGCCAACCAGAGATTCAAGTATAATTAATGGCTGCGTCTTAGATAATGTACCCATAGATTCCGGATCTAGTGTAAATATAATGACTGAAGAAACAGCATATGAATTAGGCATTCATCATAGAGTAGCACCCACTTTAAGACATTTAAGATTAGTCGATGCAACTAGAAGATCACCAATAGGAGAACTATCTCAGGTTACAGTTTATATTGGAGACCATAAGTTTCTTATGGATTTTATAATATTAAAAACTACGAGACAATCGTCGTATAGAGTGTTATTAGGATGACCATGGCTCTATCAGACCGATGTTATAACCCACTGGAAGAAAAAGGAGATTAGAATATGTAGATAGAGGAGATTGTGGAGTTCCAGAGATTAGTGCGATCATAGGAGATCAGACTATAGATAGAATACTAATAGACTCAAGATCTAGTATCAACCTAGTAGCAAAAACAATGGTTAAAGAATTAGGACTAGAAAACCAGATATAGCCTATCATTTATCACGAAATCCATTTAGCAGACATGACTAAATGTATATCAGTAGACGAGCTAAAAGGTATTAATGTAGTTATAGAGACAGAGACGTTTGTTATAAATTTCCTTGTCATAAATCCAGTAGATACACCATCTTATTTGATATTATTTGGAAGACCATGGTTATATCAAGTAGATGCTATTATAAATTGGTCTACCAAACAGATATTTTTTCCATGTATTCTCACAGCCAGTCCAATAGGGGGTCACCTTTTGAGATGGGGTGAGGAGTTAGCTAGACCTGCTGAATCATGGATCAATTTCATAGAATGTATGAGATTAATGAAGAAGTAGACATACCGACAACATCTGAGTCGAGAGAAGTTCTGGGCGAAACCAGAGTAATTCTGACCGAGGGGATGGTAGATAAAAATAGATTATGTAGAAATAGAAATTAATAAAGGTAAGACTGTTGGCTGAATCTGACAAATCCCCAAGATACTCAGACAAAGCAACTCAAGAGCACCTCTCACCCTAGACCGAGGAGGTCTCTAAGAAGACGAGAAGGCAAGTCAAAGGTATTAGTTGAAAATAATGTTATAATATTTTAATAATACAAAATGGATCTTTGCACGAATTCTTATAAGGTCCTTTTGGAGCTCTAAACTCCCCTAATGATAGCTGATGTTTTTACTAAGCCACTAAGTCTGGATGGACATAAAGTTTTGTGCAGAACTAAGTTTGAAGGTCAAGGCTTACAAGCACTTTCCAATGATATCTTACATGATGTACTTCTAAGCTACGATTAAAAAATTATGGCAAGTCAAATGTATTAGTTGAAAATAGTGTTATAATATGTTGATAATACAAAAGAGATCTTTGTACGAATTCTTATCAGTTCCTTTTGGAGCTCAAAACTCCTCTAATGACAACTGATGTTTTCACTAAGGCCCTAAGCTTGGATGGACACAAAGTTTTGGGCAAAACTAAGTTTGAAGGTCTAGGCTTACAAGCGCTTTCCTACATCAAGTAACACTACGATCCACCATAAAATAGTTACTTGCTTCCTCTTTCTCTCCCTTTCTCTCTCACATACAATCCCAATAACATTCAAATCTAACAATTAACAAATACAACAAAAGCATGAGAGAAGGAGTAATAGAGTTAGAGAGCAAGGACATTCACAAATCCATTCCATAAAAGAGCCAATCTGCTTGTATTGAAATGAAGATGAGAACATGGTTTACAATTTCAAGTTGGCCCCTTTTTATAGTGGAGAGGAGGGCCTTGGCCTCAAAATCCTATTGGCCCTTTCAAATCAAAAAAGAGTGGGAAACTCTTGCATTAATTAGAGGACCCAATTTGAAATTGAAAGTGAGAAACCCTATTTTATTCACTAACTTGTCATTTAGGCCCTACGACTTTAAAAGTCTCACAAAAGGCCTAAAGTCCTTTTATTGACTTTTTAATTAATCAAATAACTATGTGATCATCGGGTTGAATTATGCATGCAAGGTGCCAAATCCCTCTCACTTATTAGCTAGGGTTAGGGTTGCCTTGGGATCCGCAATCCCTCCAAGAGTATCCCCCACCAAAATTGGTGGCGGTCCCATAACACCTCGCGAGATTTATTACTTTGGGCTCTGATTAGCCTCGCGTCATACCTTGATCAAATGGTACTGCACCTTTTCAACGAATTCCAAGTGCGCCGTGTTGAAATATTTCTTGTGTGGTAAGAAGCACTTATTTTTTCCGACAATCCATTTCAAAGTGGTCCATGTTGTAAATCTGGATTCCCACATTCCGCCTAGCATCGCAACACAGTAGTATAATCTAGCAAGTGGCAATTGATCTTGCACATTGTCGAACGCCATTGGTTTACTAGGATCGAATGTCAATTGAGGTAAACAATCATCCCACCGTGTGACTACAGACGCCAACATGGTCAAATCGTTCACAAAAAGCGCAGATTGCCTAATGGTCGGATCTGACGAATGTCTATACTCGGCTACATAAAATTGTAAGGCTCGGTTGAAATCCACTCATATTTGTCAATTATATACTTGGTGGATTATGAGCCAATTTGGGGTATGGATTTTGACTTGTTCCAATGGAATCCCCAAATCTTTCCATTTATTTCAACGTGGCCATTAGAGGAGTTCTAAATCCAAAAAAGACCCTTGTAAAGATTCTTTTTATATTTTTTCTCAATTTTTTCTTACACATGGACCAATCAAAACACTCAAATTTGAAATCTATGTAATGTAACTTTTTGAGTCCACATTTTGATTCCACACTAAAAATGGCATAACTTTTTAGTGGTAAGTCCAAATTTACTGGAGTTTGGTGCATTGGAAAGCGCTTGCCAAGGGCTTTCTAATGCATGACATACTTTTGAGCTACAATTAAGAAGTTATGGCAAGTCAAAAGTATTAGTGTTATATTATTTTAATAATATAAACTACATCTTGCACGAATTCTTAAAGGATCTTTTTGGAGCTCAAAACTCCTCTAATGATTGGCAAATAATAGGGATCTACCCAACGAGGGTTGGCAACATAACTCCTAATAGAATTCGGAGTCTTCTAAAAAGCTATTGTTCTCCATGTCGGCTGCTCTCCCAATGCTGGTAGCTTGTCCAATTCCTTGCCCTCCTCTATCTCAGACGTCTTGAATTTAATCTCCCATCCACCTCTCGAGGACTCATGTGGATGTTGTTGTTGAAATGCTTGAATCTGGTCCTCGATGGTGATTGGTTTCTTAAACAATGGCCTAGGCCTTGAAGTTGACGGACCTTCTTCCATGGCCTGGTCATCTGGTATGTCTTGTATTTCTCATCCGTACAAACTTGTATCCAAGTCTCCTTGATCTTGGTGCTGAGGTGAGAACTGCAGCATCACAAGAAATGAAATTTGAGGCTGGGCTTCCAAAACTTGAGCAATTGCCTTTTCATAATCTTTAATGATTGCTTTTGTCTTTGCCAGCTCAGTTGTTGTCGTACATTTGAGTTTATCAAATTTTTATTGAAATCCTACCAATGAAGTTTGATAGGTTTCAACCTTCATGAATATGTATCTGATTTCTTCCCGTGAGACCAGAGGATCAGGTACTTGTGTCTGGAGGTAAGAGTCATGTTCAAGAGTGCTCACATCCAATTCACCTTGTAGGCGCTCTCGTTCAAGCTCAGCCATATCCAATTGACCAACCATCAACAACACCTATTGTTTTTGGCCTTTTGGACAGCTTTGTCCACTTGGTCTTGATATGCATTTTTCATGTCTTTCTTTTCATCTAAGATGGTATAGGTCACTTGTGTAAGGTTAGTGACTAAACTCAATGCATCACCAGAATCTGTGGTTGGTGCGGTAGTAGCAGCAAGCTTGGTAATCCTGATCCAAAAGCTTGAGTTGGGTTGCCTTGAGGTTTTGGCTGTGTATCTTCTTCCTCGAACACATCATCTTCTTCAAAACCATCAGATATGGTGGCATCAAATTGCTTTGGTGATTGAACAACATGGGCGACCCTAATGGTATCTGGTGCTACTTCGGCTTGATCTTGCTGATTAGTCTAAAATGATAAATAAACAATGGTAGAACTATCATGGAATGTTCGAATCCTTTTCCGAGGGATTGGGGATCAAAGGGCCCTAGGCTCTTGGGCATCTCAAAAGTTTCATCTGGCCCTAAGGGATTGAAAACATCAAACATGTCCATGAAAGCCTGGGTGTTTGGTGAAATTGCTTGAGTTTGTAGGGTGAGGCGGCTTGGGTAGCTGTGATTGGAATGGTGGCTCCAATGGTCACAAACTGTCCCTGTGAGGAAGCGGAGGTGGATTCGGAGGATGGGTAGTTCAGTGCGAATTGCAGCAGGGGGTGGTAGCGCAGTTGAAGATGTTTGCTTAGTACGATGTCGGGCCGCAGGAGGCGAGTCAAGAATGACGACTTCGCTGTGTACACAATCGATGACTATGAGAACTAGAAGCCTGTTGCGAGGACTCGACATACGTGTCTTCATACATAGATAAATACGGTGTTAGGAACAAAACCATGAATCCTATTATTGAGGTAGGAGACAGAAAAGAAGGACAAAAGTGGGTCAGCCGCAAACTATTGCTTGGTATTGCTTTTAATGGCCTGCTTAAGCTCACCAAGTACCATCTTGAACCAGTTATAGGGTTCTAATAGTCCGGATCCTAACTTGTAGTTGGATTCTACTATGCAGTGCAAGATCTAAGAAGATATGCACTTCTTCCTAAGTTTGCCAACCATCAGAAAGTTATTCAGTAGTTTTGTAGCGGCATGGATAATAGAATCGTGAATGCATTCTTATAAATAGCCATCATTGGTCCAATAGTGTTCATTGCTCGTATCTATGAATGGCTTTATGGTCGTCTTTGCATGTTTGTGTTGGATTTATCTCCTCTACTCTCCTAAATCCTATGTTAATTTGTATCCATTCATGTTGTTGCATTTTTACTTGTGTTGAGTCTGCATATTTGAACTGTTTGTCACTACAGTCTGCAATTTTACTCAGGAATTTTCACAGGCGAAAAATCCTGACACTATCGCTGAAAAACCCGACACTGTCGCCTTTTCACCTTTAGGCCATCTTGAGCAACTAAGTGTTTTGCAACACTTCTAAAAAAGCTACAATTGCACGGTCTGCATAAATACAAGTAAATTTAAACAGGCAAAAAAATGTAACTCTACATTTTTACACGCAATTTATGAAAGACGAAAAATGCGACAATGTAACAGTCTGCATTTTTACACACAATTTATGATAGGCGAAAAATGTGACAATGCGAGTCTGCATTTTTTACTTGCAATTTATGACAGGTGAAAAATGTGACAAAATGTCACAATTTTCGCATTTTCACTAGCGTCAATCTTAGCAAAGCCCGACGTTGTGGCCTCCTCACGCTCGTTCTATGCATTGTGCAATCAAATTTGACAATGACAGCAGCCACCCACAATCTCCTACAGATGGCACAACCACTTTTGTACCTTCTTCATCTGCACACCTGTAAAATTTGTGTATAGTGAATAACTTTTTCAGTATTCACAAATAGAGAACGAAGCATGATTTGTAACATGTGAGACAAACATTGTAGATGCTTTCACACATTGATTCCTCCTTTCAGACAGATTGTCAGTAATAGGTTCATAACCTTCATAGATTGTGATTAGCTTTGTGAAGGGGGGGCTATGAAAATGCTAGCATGTGCGAATGCTTTTTTTTTTTTAAACTTAAAGATTTTAATAAAATTAAAATTTAAAAAATTATAAAGAACACTTGAAACGCTTGCGCCATCATTGGTAAAAGAACACTTGAAATGCTCGCATCATCACTAGTGCGAAGCTTTTATTTTTTCAGTTTAATAAAAAATTTCCATTAAAAAAACAAAAAATACACTTGAAATGCTCGCATCATCACTGGTGCGAAGCTTTTATTTTTTCAATTGAATAAAAAATTTCCATTAAAAAAACAAAAAATACACTTGAAACAATTGTGTCATCCACTAGTGTGAATTATTTTTTTCTTCCTCAGAATTGAAAGTTCAACTTGAAATTTCCAAAATGTTTTTGTAAAGAATCATAACTTCAAAAAATGAAATTTGAAAAGATTCTCTTCGAAAATTTCAGCAAAACTAAAAATGCACCTCTATCACAAAAACTTGCATAACTTTGTCAATTCTTCACCAAATTGGCTGGAATTTCACTCAGATTCAAGCTAAGACATAGATCTACTAACGTATAGATTTATAGTGGGTGCTCTTGTGTATTGGACCAATTGTGCTATTTTGTGATATGGAACTAGACAAAAGAGATTTTGCTTCAATATGAAAAGTAGAGGATATTATGAGTGTGTGTTGCATCATCATGGGTATTTGATCAGATTTTGGCAATGAATGATATGCACAACAAATCGTGTAGTGATGATCATGCATACGTGATTGGTAGATTTTTGTTGTGTGCAATGGTAAGTGTAAAAATGATGGCATTTCGATGAAGATTAATGAACTGTAATTGAGTGTGAGTGTGTGAGGCCATATATGGTCGAATGATTGCTTGATATTGTGATTAATTGTAGCGAGCCTCTGTTTTTCCAGACACAACGTTCATGGTTTATTCTGTAAAGATATAAACAACATCTACAAGTATTTAGAGTGTAAACGTATAAAATATCAGCAAGTATATCTAGTACTCGTTGCCCACTTTTTCCTTGTTTTGTTTTTCACTGTTACTCCCTTGTTATAGCTGACTATTACTCTCTAATTAGGTAGCTTCCGTCCAGCAATTACTCACTCAAGTAATTCTGTTTACATCAGACTATTCTTGTCGTATTAAAATCTAGGCTCCATTAAGCACGTCTGAACTAGGAAACCATCATTGCATCTGCAGGGAATCACATATGCCCCTCATCAGCCGCAGTAACAAGTTATTTCTCTATACAGACATAGAACACTCCAACAGGTATAATGCTAAATTGCTAATGACTCATTTTTTTGGGCTTACTCACTTTCATGATACTATTACTGCCTTGCCATTAGTCGATTGTTGCTATTACTAAATCACGAAACCAGATGTAGGATCTGGGAATGATGGGGACATATTCACAACTTCAGCTCCAGATACAAGATGAGCACCTTGCTCTTTGAGCCAATTCACTTTTTCCGCATCATGCACACTTTCAAGCTGAGACAACATAGCTTTTGCCTTGTCACTTTTTAGAACCCATGCGCCCTTGGAGAAGTCCTTCGTATAGATGATACCATTGGGAGCAACGGTGGAAGTGCAGCAGGTGGCTTTGTCTTCATTCTGAGAGATAAATGATGATGTTGTCAATGCATCGGTCCTGCTGCAACCATTAAACCAAGCGCCGCCACTAAACGAACCACCAACATAGCACAAGACGTTGGGCCCATTTCCGCTACCGACTTGTGTAGTGCATCCACCATTACGATAAACCGCGCCCGTCTGACAACTCGCAAGATTTCTGATCAGAATAGATCCTGTACTCCCAAAGTCACAACAAACTTGCTGAGCGATACCAGAAAATGTAAAGCCCGACCCGCTACACTGACTGCTGTCGCTGAAACCAACGATGTCTACAGCTTCCACAACAGTCTGGCTCTCCCTAAATAAAGCCAACATCACCAGATATAAGCCCATGAGATGAATCTTTCCGTCGATAAGCGAGTCCTTCTCCATCGTGTACCTGTGATGAGTACAAATAAACGATCAGAAATATGCGAGCGACTTATATGATCTTCTTCACGGAACTAGGAATATATCATACTGTTCTGTTCTCCAATCGTGACATTTGGACTCTTGATAAATTATGGACCCATAAAACTTGTCTTTCTGACCTGTAGCTCATAGTGAATCGATGAGCTGCTAATTAAGCTCCTAATCTACAGGCTAATATTATGAAGTCAGATCCTACTTCACTCCAGGTCGAAGAACTTTCAAGAAACGTTTTTGGGTTGTCGCCATGCAAAGAAAGCAACTGATCATGATCAAAAGTTCCTGGAACTCAGCTATATATAACAGTATCACTTGACTGTAATTTATGTGTATGTGAGAGTAAGGAAATATCACAGTCATACATTGTATAAATTTCTGTGTGACAGTGGTAAACATTCCACTTTATCGCAAAGGATACTAGCAATCTTGTCCTTAGCACTAATACGCGTGAATTCAGTAGAACGTTAAGAGTTTTCGTTGAGCAAAATAGTAGCAAAACCAGCTAGAGCACATGATCTGTTCCAATGCATGAGCCCAAAATCTCAAAAACAGCTCGCTGATAAGTACAATCATAAACATGAGAAAAATTTCATCAAACCCAGGAGCATGCTATCTTATAACCATACTCTTATATAACACACAACTGAGGACATTCGAGAGAAAAAAACATATTGTTTAAAAAATTATCATAATATCGCACAGCTTTCTACAGAATATCAAACATTATTTTTATATAACCTGAGATAAATTAGAAGTGATAGAGTGTCTTCGTACCAAAGTAGCTTCAGTGCATGAATCGCACCACTCAAAGTCTCGAACAATGCTGAAACGGAGCAACTGACTGATGTGGGATGAGAAAGTGTTGCGGAAAGCCTTTATTTATACACATGAGCCACTCCTGTGATACGTGCCGTGTTGGTGAAGAGCTCTTTTCCACCCACCCACCCTGCCCTGCATATCACATTAGGTCTAGGCCTTTCTTTTTCATGTCATCTTAGAATGGGGACCATATTCAATGACTCAAATTAGAATGGGCTCATTCCATGACTCCAAGGATATTATGCTTAAGAGGATTTGATTTAATATTTGAAATATGGTGAATAAAAAGTTGCTCATAAAATATTGAAGGTGACATGACATTACTTTTTTTTGTCCTTCATATTATGAAATTTGATAATGACTTCAATGATTTTTGTAGAATATAATGAATGCTAAAGTCTCTAAAAAATTTTTTTAAATAAACATTGTGGTCATAAAGTCTAAAAGAGAGATTAAGACCCATTTACATGCATAAGTGAGACTTGTAAAATACTTGCAAAAGGATTTTTTAGTGACCTTTATGCATGGTTCAACCACTGTTCAATTGACCTAATGACATTGTCATATTTTATGAACATTTTGTTAGGTGCAAAGGTCGCTAAAAAGACCATTCCCTAGTGGAAAAGCTCCTTGTGGAAACAGGAACCCACCAGCCACAATGATGCAGGTAAGGATTGGGCCATTTTTTTTTGTAAAGTTAGTCTTCTCTTTTGTCCTCGCTTATACTATATGTTCAAGTTTGGTCAATGTATTATTGGTCATATATGAGATTATTAATATATGCAAACTTGGGATGAGTCCAAATAATGAAATATGAGTGTTCATGAATGAACCTAAACACCGTTAGTATTAGCATATATATTTTCTACAAAATATTATTTTTACATCATGGGCTACCACAACGTTCTTGCTAATTGTATGTATTATGGGGGGGGGGGCTCATATCATTATGCCAAGGAATTTGTATTATACACTTTTACATTTTTTATCTATTCAATCTCTTCATCCTAACTACTACATCTCAACACGATAATATTGAGAAATTACAAGGTAAACAAGGAAGAATGGACAATCCATTATGTATGCATAATTATCTTATATGTTGAGATAAATCATTGTTTTATTATCTAGGCATTTATTGTTGTTGAAGATTTACCATCAATTTCAAGCTTCAATAAATCTTTGTGATCCAAATGCTTCTGAGCTCAATGCACAATTGAGGAAGAAGATATGTGGGATAACACATTATATTTGAGCATATTTTAAACACTTATGTTATAAAGTTTGATGGCTTAAAATTGCCTCAACCATTGTTACTACATTGTCAGGCCATTAAAATTTGTTAAGGACAAATTTAGATAGTAAATGTCATAGTTGTGTCGATATGACTCTTTGTTTTTAGAGTGCAATGATTGCACATTTCTAGCTCGTGGCTCTTGCCACTATATCTCCTTGGAAGAGATTCATTCTATGTCTATGCTTTTTGCTTTCAATACAAGCTTTGCTCTATGACTCCAAAACCATCTGCCAAGCAAACTTATATCTTATCTTTGTGTGAACTAATGCCTAGTAGTAGATGGAGTTTGGCATTTTGCGAGTAAATCATCTGCGAGTTTTGCGAGTTTAGTGTTTTTAAATTTCATCAAATTGATAGCACGTGGCATGCTACATTTTTTATAGGTTTTTAAAATTTATTCTACTTCACTTTTGGGGGTGAAATCTATTTGTATACTTCATTATCATATTGTTTATTTTCTTACTAGCTAAAAGATATGTTTGCAAATCGTGTTGTCTACAAATTGTACATAGTATGCTATATCATTGAGAACGCAGAAAACTTAATCACTTTAATTTTACATTTATCAAGCTTAAACATTTTTGTCTATTGCCAAGGATTGATGTACGGTCCAAACATTAAAAGACATGATGGTATGTTGCCAAGCCTATGATAGGTATCATAAAATCAACATTAGTAAAAAAAAAATAAATTATTGTATGTTCTAGATGGAGGCTATAACTTAACTATTAAGCTTATGTTGAGATGATGGAATAATGAAATAGTTTCATTTTTTTTAAATCAAATTTGATTAAAGCAATGTATTCTACATGAAAAATGGAGCATTTTTGCTTTTTGGATCATCTCAATCCGAGCAATATTAAGAAAGTTATCGCCCTTCAAAGATTTTTAGGCTAGTTTTTTTTTTTCTTGGAGCTTGAAAGGGGTAGCACGCCGACGTGCTACCAATCTAAGCTTTTCATCTTTAACTCAAATTGATAGCACGCCGGCGTGCTACCCCTTTTAGGTTTCAAGGGAAAAATATTTTCTAGTCTAAATTTTTTTGAATTGTCATAACTTTCTTACTGTTGCTCGGATTGAGATGGTCCAAAAAGCAAAAGTGCTCCATTTTTTATGTAGAATCCATTGGTATGATAAAAGTTAGTTTTTATATAGTATAAAATAATTATATATAAAGCCTGTATATCTGATTGCATACCATGTGCCGTGAAATTTTAAAAATCATTTGTAAATAGAACTCGCAAAACTCATAAAGAATATACTCACAGATTGTCAAAACTCGTAATAGATGATAGTATAATCATTTTGTTGCTCATTATTTGAATGCTATTGATTAAATAATGTCTGTTCATGCCTTGAATTTACTTGGTGTGAGTCATTTTCTAAGTAAAGGTTTCAAAGTTGAGTTTGATGGAGATGCTTGCATGACCAAAATGAAGGATATTTTAATTGCAAAAGGTAAAAGACAAGGGAAATTGTTCAAACTAGATACTTGTGTTATTGCTAACCAAGTTGGATTTGTGCTAAGTGAGCAAATACCTATTCAAGAGGTTTGGCATAAAAGGATGGGGCACCTCAACTTCAAGTCATTAGAGGGAATGGCTAAGAAGCAAGTTGTGATTGGTCTTCCAAGTTCCTTAAGTTGAATCAATCATGTTTGTGAGTCTTGTGCTTTGTCAAAGTCACATAGACTACCTTATACTAGATCTACATCAAGATCTACAAAGCCTTTCTAGGTTGTACTTTTGGATATTCATGGAATTACTACAATTAGAAATAGTGGAGCTAAGATGTATGTAACTTTCATTCATGATTTTAATAGATTTTGTTGGATCTATCTACTGAAGAGCAAAGATGAAGTGTATGATATTTTTGTCAAGTTCAAGAATGCAAGAGAGAACCAATTTTCTACAAGGATCAAATGCTTGAGGAGTGACAATGGTGGAGAGTACATATCTACCAAGTTCAAGGCCTTTGGTATTTTTACATCATGGGATCAAGAGGGAGTATACAACAAAATGGAGTGGCCGAAAGGTAGAATAGGACTTTATGTGAAAGTGCTAAAGCCATGAGGTTAAGTGCTAACCTTGATAACCTTGTGCAATCGGTGGCCGAGTGCTATTTTGGATGGGAGGACACCTTTTGAGATGTTATTCAAGAGGAGGCCGAGTGTCGACTTTCTTAGAACTTTTGGATGCACATGCTATGTCAACATAACTCTTGATGATAGGGCAAAGGAGGATCCATCTTCAAGGAAAGGTATATTTGTTGGATATAGTGAGGTGAGTAAAGCCTACAAGGTTTATGTTCCTTCTACTAACAAGGTTATTGTTGGTAGAGATGTCATTTTTTATGAGGGAAACATTCCAAAAGTATCTTCAAGTATTATTGATGATGATGTAGATGGATCTAACATTCTTGATCATGATGTTATGTAGCCTATTTTGAATGGTGATGATGAAGGACCTTCATCAAGTCAAAATCCAAGGAGGACATCATCGCAAAGGAAACCACGTTCAAGGCTCACTTATGATGAAAAGAGTAAGCAAGTAGTTGCTGGAGCTAACTATGCTTTCCTAACCAATTTTTATGAACCTACATGTGTAGATGAAGCAAGGAACAAAGAGGAGTGGATCCAAGCAATGGATCTTGAGTATCAAGCTCTTATGAAGAACGGAACATGGAGATTGGTGGAGTTTCCTAAGGTCAATAAAGCTATTGGATGCAAATGGATCTTCAAGGTGAAGACAAACCAAGATGGATCTATCAACAAGTACAAGGCAAGGTTGCTGGCAAAAGGATATCCTCAAGAACATGGTATTGTCTATGAAGAAACCTTTGCACCCATGGCAAATATGGTGAGTATTCGGGTCATCATTTCTCTTGCTAATTTTTTTGGATGGAATCTATGGCAATTGGACATTACAAATGTATTTTTGAATGGTGATCTTGAGGAGGAAGTGTACATAGAGAAACCTGAGAGCTACATTTCACCAACAAAGCCAAATTATGTGTGTCTACTACACAAGAGTTTGTATGGCCTTAAGCAAGCACCATGGAGTTTGTATGCTAAGCTTAATATTTTTCTACTCTCTCAAGGCTTTGTTATGAGTGAGTATGATCATTCACTTTATTAAAGGTCTGTTGGAAGTGATGTTACCTTTTTGCTAATCTATGTGGACGATATCATCTTGAGTGGTGGAGACCAACAAGATGTGGAGGATATCAAGAGTGCTCTTAAGAAAGAATTTGAAGTGCATGATCTTGGTCACTTGCATTACATTTTAGAAATAGAAGTGATTAGATCTTCTCAATCTACTTTCATTTGTCAAGAGAAGTATGCTAATTCTATTCTAGAAAGATTTCATATGGTAGATGCAAAGTCTTGTGATACACCATTGGAGTCTCATGTAAAGCTAACTATAAGAGGTAATGAAAGATCCTTCAAGGACATTACTCTCTATAGACATAGGATGAGAAAAAAAGTCTAAATAAATAAAACAATATTGTTTATTTGTTTTCCCACACCACTCTCAATGTCTTAACCAGCTCGTCTACGATTATGGTTTAGAAAAACAACTATTGTTATGATTGTGTATTGGAACCACAGTTTGTTTGTCAACAAATATGATTTTGAATGTATAATCAAAATATGACCGCCATCTTCATGTGAAAATCAGAATATGACTGCCATCGCCATATTTGAATAAAGAGAGGATCACCATTATAAAGGCTCTCATCCGAAATTGGCTATCTTCCATTTTGTTTAGCAAATAATTTATAAATATGATTTTGAATGTGTATTCTCTCATGAAATCAAAATATGAATGTCATCTTGTGATTGAAATTAAAATATTAGCGCCATTTATATATTTGAATATCATGTAAGAATATATTTGCAATCAAATATTTCATAGTATTTATATTCTGAATACTTTGAAGCTTGTCACTAGTTTTGTACTTTCATAATGACGACTTTGTATCATCTTCATTTGGACATTCCTATTGACTTAGCACCTATATAGAAAAGAGGAGTCAAAGGATCTTCAATATTTGTTGAGGATCATGTACGTTATAGGATTGAAGGAAAGAATAATTTGGATTTGGGTCTTTGTATCCTGAAGGTCCTAGTACCCTAAAACATCATGTCTTCTCCTCAATAACTCAGCTAGTTATTTGGATACAATGGGCATAATGGTTTATTAGGATATTGTGAAAGATTGAAAAATTATGGAATTACATTTTTAATGCAGAGTATTCAATTTCTGGATAGTCACATTAGATCTATGTCCTCCTACAATCGAGAGAGAGAGAGAGAGAGAGAGAGAGAGAGAGAGAGAGAGAGAGAGAGAGAGAGAGAGAGAGAGAGAGAGAGAGAGAGAGAGAGAGAGAGAGAGAGAGAGAGAGAGAGTTTTGTACAAAAGTTGCAGCAAGAAAATATAGAACTTCGAACAAAATATGAGTCATTGGAAAAAGATATTTCAGACATAAAAATTGAATCTAACAAATGCAGGTAATATTGCATTCTATTCATTCTAAGAATTTACAATTAAGATTAAATAAGAAAGCTAAAAACAAGAAACAAAAGCGACAATCTTGCAAGGATATTCAGAATCTCTCAAGAGGAGGTTACCGAAACAGAAGGATTCGTGCATTCAAGTATGTAATTTGTGATTTATCTTGGATGCTTAATTGAATATGCTTATGCAAGTTTGTTTTCTAATCTTTTTCTCTCAATGCAGATCTTCATTGGTTGCAAATCAAAATGTTAGAGATAATGATTCAATCAGAAAGACATTGGGCTGTATATTAACAGGTAAATCAATTGATGTTGATGAATAATAAAAATCCACATATAAAGTCTAAAATTGTAGAGGGCTTGACGATGGAGATACAAAAAATATTAGATAAAACTATAATGCAAGGTGCTTGTGATTTTGCTGAGATAAGCAAGGAAGCATATGACAATTTTTAAACTTATAAGAGAAGCATTTAAGCAAGTTTGTATTAAAAAGGTTCCTCTTCCAAGGTCATATCATTTAAAGCATGAGAGAAGTAGCTTAAATATAAAAATCCTTAATATTATAGGCACTCTATTTCATATTGAAGAGACATATCAACCTAAAAGAAGATCAATTTCCTACAATAATGGAATAATAGAGAAACTTGTTTATCTTCACATAATATTTGCTTGGAATACCAAGCCATCATCATCATCAAAACAGCCACCTCTAGATTAAAAGATGTTCTATCGAAAGCAGGATTCCACAAGGGTCATGTGAAAATACAAAAAGATGAAAAGGTTTCAGGAAAGACTTGAAATTTGCCATGTAAGCCAAGCATAGGAGGAGAAAAATCATGAAGTTTTTGTCAAACCACATACGTAAAGCATCAAGTATTGCACATTTGTTTGGAAGGAAATCATTGCTGCAACTTAGGATTTCGAGATGAGAGGTAAAACTAGACTACAAAAAGTTGATGTGTGAAAAAAATTAGACAGTATGATTAAAATGCTAGGAAAAAATAAATTTACAAATACATAGAAGCATATCATCCAACAGACTTGTGTGGAGTTTGTTGATGACATATCAAAAGCATAGGAGCCAGATCACATCAGGCATTACATGGTCAATTCTAAACATCGGCGAAGACTATCGTCAGCTCATAATTTATACAATATACTATTTACAATCATGTAAGGTCCTACCCTAGAAAGAAAAACAGTTTTTTGTTGTTTATTAAAATGTTCAAGATATATCTGGTCTTGTAAAAACTTAATAGCGGCCCTATAAATTGATGTTTCTGATTGAATACGCATTATATGTTCATCTGGAAATTCATCATAAATGGATTCTAATTGATTTTTTGTTTGGAGGCGGGATATATAGTCGGTATTTTGATGATCCTTGCCTCTTCTTAATTCTACTTCATAATTAAACTCATCTAATAATAATACCCATCTAGCTATTCTACCCAAAAGATCAGGTTTATTCACTAAATGTGCGTAATGATCTACGTGAAAAACAAAAGGGTATCCTAAAAGGTAATGTCTAAATTTCTTTACTGAATAAATCATCCCTAGTGCTTCTCGCTATGTAGCAGAATAATTCTTTTCTGATGCAGCGAGTTGCCTCCCCGCATAGTAAATTGGATAATCTATATTTTGGTCATCTTTCTGACTAAGCACTACACCTATCGCAAAAGATGATGTGTCTACATATACATGGAACTTTTTAGCCCAATTTGGAGGTCTAACCCCAGTGGCTTCTGCTAATGATTGTTTCAATTGATCAAAAGCTTGCTGATGGTCCTGTGTCCAATGGTACTCAACAAATTTTTTTAGTAAACTTGCTAAAGGAGTTACTATTATAGCATAATCTTTAATTATCCTCCGATAGTAACCTACATGTCCTAGAAAACCTCTAAGCTTTCTTAAATTGGTTGGTTCTAATAATTCTAAAATCATTTTTATTTTTTTGATGTCGGCTTATATATTATCCTTCAAAATTTTATGCCCTAAAAGGATGCCTTCTCTCATCTCAAAGTAACACTTAGCTGGATGCAGTTTAAGAGATGACTCTTGACATCTTCTCAATGTTTTCTCTAATGCATCTAAATGGTTTTTAGTTGATGAATAGACACAAAAGTCATCCATGAAAATTTCTAAAAACTTTCTTAAAAACTTTTGAAAAATATTTGTCATCATACGTTGGAATGTGGCAAGTGCATTACAAAGACCAAAGGGCATTCGCGTATATGCGTACGTCCCCCAATCAATGGTGAAAGTAGTTTTGGATCTATCTTCCTCTTTTATAAAAACTTGGTTATAACCTGAGAATCCATCTAAAAAACTATAACGTTCATGTCCAACTACCTGGTCAAGAATAGTAGCTGTATACGGCAGAGGATGATAATTTTTTGATGTCGCAGCATTTAGTTTTCTAAAATCCTGACAAACTCTAATCTTGCCTGTCTTCTTCTTAGGTACTATAACTATTGGTGACACCCACTCACTGCTTAGAACAGGATATATAATACCCGCTCCAAGACATCTATCTAATTTGTCTTTTACTAATAAAGAGTACTTTGGATTCAATCTATATTGGCGCTGCCTAATAGGTACTGTTCCCTGAATGAGATCTATTCTATGTTCACCCCATTTAACTAGTATACCTATTAAATCATCCATCGACCAAGCAAACACATTTTGGAATTTTGGAAGAAGCAATATATACTCTTCACGTTCTTGGTCCGATTGGTGTTTATATAGATTCAAAGTCTTTGTTCACAGATTCACTGCCACTGTGAACATGGCTTTTTCTCTTTTCTTTCTTTTATTGCTTCTGACGTTATAGTTTGTTATGGATTATCTTCTTGTTAGAACAGTCAACAGCAAAAGCGTTTCTCAGTTTCAATGTATTTCCCATCCTGTCAATGGGAGAACGGGTTTGATACTCAGCTACATGCATACACTAGCCATGTAACCATCTATAGCTCAAGAGGATCAACGTTTCAAAGCAGGGAGCAAACCTACACTAACTACTGAATCAAAGAACAATCAAGAACTAGATTAGCTACTGAAAACAAGATTCAAGAAACAAGAAATAAGATTTCTAGCAGCATTTTAACAATCTAAGAATCAAGAAACACTCATCACTTGATGTTTAGATTACTCAAGAACAATCAAAAACTGGATTGTACACAGATATGCAAGAATCACACCACAGATCCAGCCTATTTAGTTTACTTGAATGCTAGCTTCTACATTAATCCACAAGAAAGCAATAAAACTAATCCACTCTAAATCCACAACCACACACAATATGAATGGAAGGGCATGATCATAGGGGCATCACTCAAGAAAACCATCATGATCAAGGAGCTTAGTGTAGCATCAAACTCATGGAAAATATTCTTATTAAGCATGGAGCAGATACAATGCAAAAAGCTCCTCTTCACAAAGAGGGAGTCTCTTAAATAAGCAAGAGAGCTCCTTGTGAAGAATTGCCAAAAATTTGCAAATCTAGCTTGATCAAAAACCATGTAGAATAGTGTAAATTGTGTACAAAAGTGGGTCCCACACATGTGAGGCCATGATGCCACATGGGAAACTCATCCTAATGTAGGTTAGTTCAAGTCAAGAGAGTTGGTCATGTCTATTTGGTGGTCATCCCTACTTTATAGGACCTACACCTAAGTTTAAGGTGAAAATTTGACCAACTAGCTACCTACCAAGCATAACTCTAGGAAATAGACTAGGGTTTCATTTTAGGTCAAGGAGAGTGAGTTAACTTCCTTATTACATGCTGGAAATCCACCTAACTTCAAGAAAAAAGTCGAATTTGCTATGTATTCCCTCTCTCCATAGTGAGAAGATAGAAAATTTTTGGAGCTCATTGGCAATCTCAAGCTAGTTCACTATGTACATTGAGTTTTTGTGATCCAAATGAAACCAAATCAATTT
Source organism: Diphasiastrum complanatum (assembly GCA_029204225.1). NCBI lineage: Eukaryota > Viridiplantae > Streptophyta > Lycopodiopsida > Lycopodiales > Lycopodiaceae > Diphasiastrum > Diphasiastrum complanatum. The sequence goes on along the minus strand of CM055095.1, from coordinate 69,052,362 downwards.
CTACTTGTTTCTCAGGTTGAAGGCCGTACTATAGCCTGTAGTACACACGTGTGGGCTCAGATTTCAATGTTTATCAATTCTTTTGATTGTTAATGCTTGTTGTTTGTCAAATTGCCAATCTAGATCAACTTTTTTGTGTCTAGTTTTTTGATAGATTGTTAAGCAACCATCCAATCACTCTTGTGGATCTTTTGTAGATCCATTTATGGTCCTAAAGTACAGTACTTTCACATGGTATCAGAGCCAAGTACAAGAGCATAAGCCATTGATCTAATGCAAATCCATTTTTAGCAAGTTTCGGTGCTAAAAACTAGTATTGAGAGGGCAAGCTAGAATCTTGATTTTGGTGAGGAGATTTGATCCCAAACTTGGTAGGGGTCCAAATCCGTACTGTCCACATGTGTGGGCACCTCTGAACCTGCATTTAATGCATGGTATTCATTTGATCCAAAAAAAATTCAATTTGTGAGCTATTGGTGTAATTTTTGGTGGAGATCCTAGAATAATCTACCAAGATCATTTGCCATTGATTAGATTTGAATTTGTTTCATGGAATCTAATTAATCTAGGCTGAGTTCAAGTCCTATTAAGGTTAAAAACAGGTCTTGAAAGTACACCAAGAAGGAAGAAAGAGATTAAGTCATTTTTTTGTCCAAAAATAGCCAAATTTGGCAAGATTTGATTGTAAGTAGATTTCACATCATCTTATCTTCATTCCAACTTTGTGAGGGAGTGCTAGAACTGAGATTATAAGTCCATTTGTTAGATTAGAAATCTAATTTGAGTGAAAAACTACAAGAGAGAGACCTTAGTGAGTTTCTAGAGACAATCAAATCCATTTCTTGGCAAGGTTTGTTTGAAAGTAGTTTTCACTTCATCTTATCTTCATTCCAGCTTTGTGAGGGAGTGATAGAACTGTGATTATAAGTCCATTTGTTGGATTAGAAATCAAATTTGAGTGAAACACTGCAAGTGTGAAACCTTTGTGAGTTTCAAGTCAATCAAATCTATTTCTTGTTTGTAGAAGTCACTAGTAAGATGGGATCTGCTGGAGCATACCTTCTAGAAGCTTGTGAGAGGTTGAATTCTACAAATTATGCTATTTGGAAGGTTAGAATGGAGTCACTATTGGTGCTCCAAGACCTTTATGAGTTCTTGATTGAAGATGAAGATGAACCTCTAGGTGCACAGGAGTTAGCTAGATACAAGAAGAGATCTAGGCTTGCACTTCATTGTGTGAAGATGAATGTGAGCAATGATTTGTTGAGAGAAGTATCAGCTTGTACTAATGCTAAAGAGGCTTGGGAGTCTTTAAAATCAATCTATGAGTATAGCAACACTTCTAGAGTTCTTATGCTTAGAAATCACATTTTGCAAAGCATGAGGAGAAGTGAGGAGAGTGCACAGGATTATGTACTCAGAATCAAGTCTCTAAATAGGGAGTTGGCTTCCATTGGAGAGAAGATTCATGATGGAGAGCTTGTACAAATTGTCCTTAATGGTCTAGGAGATGACTTTGCAAATTTGGTCCAAAGTTTTGCCATCCAAAACACTTTGCCAACTATAGAAAAACTTCACAGTGTATTAGTGGCTGAAGAGTGTAGGATGCTCCATGCAAAATCTAGGATGAGTTTCTTGTCTTTGCAGGATGGTGATGAAAAAGCCAATTTCTCATTCAAGGGCAAAAAGAAGACCAATGGAAAGAAGAAGCATCCAAAGGAGGCCAAAGAAGAGGATGATGCATCAAGCTCAAAGGACAAGTCAAAGCAAAAATGCTTCTTTTGTGGAAAGAAGGGGCATTATGCATCTAAATGCTACAAGAGGCTAAGAGCACAAGTGGAGGAGGACAAACAAGGAAACCTTGCAAAAGAGGAGGAGGAGGATGAAGTAGATGTATTCTTGATGGCATCTACATCCTCACCAACAAGCAATAGCAATTCAAGAGACAATTGGTGGATTGACAGTGGGGCTAGCTCCCACATGTCTTGTGAAAAAGGACTTTTTCTCATCCTTACACTCATTCAATGATGCTAAAAAGTTTGTCTTTACTGCAAATGATGAAGAGTGTAGGATAGATGGTGTTGGCACCATCTCTTTGTGTCTAGAATCCTCAAAATGCATGGATCTAGAAAATGTCCTTTATGTACCATCAATCACCAAGAATATGCTTAGTGTTGGTCTACTCTTAGAAAGTGGTTTGGATGTCCACTTTAAGCATGGTGTTTGCTTCATCTTGAAGAATGATGTTTGTATTGCAAAGGGATTTAAACATGGAAGATTGTTTAAGTTGGAAGCTAGTGTTGCTTTTAAAAGAATGAGCTTGGCAAAGGAGGAGATCACTCAAGAGGAGATCTTGGCAAAGTGTGATCTTGCTTGCATTGAGGAGGAGCATCAAAAGGAGGAAGATTTTGAGGATCAGCCTCAAAGCATGAGAGTTCTAAGGGAGTCCTCAATGACAATGTCCGAGTCATCAAATTGCATGCAAATTGTCCATTCAAGTGTGCATCTTGCAAGGGTGGTGAGCATTGGAGAGTCTACTATCTTTGAATACTTTTTGGAAAGTATTAGTAGACATGAGGTGACTTGTTTCTTACCTTTAAGATCCATGGTGTTTATTACTTTGTATGACAAGACAATGAAATGGGATGCTTTGAAATCTACATTTGTTGTTGATAAAGCAATTTCATTGGATAGCTATTTTTGTAATAGTTTGAATAGTGTCATAAAAGATGAAACATCATTTGTATTGGAAATCTTTGGGTCCACTTGCTTTGAGCATGATCATTCCAATGTAAGGACCAAAGATTATCCTATTTCAATGATAGGAATAATGGTAGTGTTTTGCTCTTCAAGTAGAGATTGTAGAATCTACTTGTTTTCAACCAAAGAATTTGTCAATGGTGGAAATGTGATCTTTCAAGAGTGGAAGATTTGTAAACTTGAAGAAGCACCTTTGGATCAACACATTATTCAATTCATTGATGTTTTGGAGTCAAGTCAAGTGGAGAAGCAAGCTCAAGACCCGAGGACTCCAAGAAGAACCTTGAGTATCAAGATGGAGCCATCTAGGCTCAATCATATGGATCAAGCAAGACAAGTTGTATTTGGCAATATTATTTATGCACTTAATATTTTAATTGATGTATCTTCAAGTGCACAAAATGCCTTGGAATCCATGGCTTGGCATGATGTTTAGTTTTGAAGTGTGCTACATGTATATAGACACATTTATGGAACATCTTGTAAGGGATCCTCTAAGAGGTGGTGAAAGATCCTTCATGGACATCATTCTCTATTGGAGTCTTAAAAGTTCCTTCTTTGTAGCTGGATTTTTTAGACACTTCTAAAAGCTTTCATTGATCTATCAAGAGGGTTGTAAATAGATCAAGCTAAATTTGAGGAGGAGTGTGAAGAATTGCCAAAAATTTGCAAATCTAGCTTGATCAAAAACCATGTAGAATAGTGTAAATTGTGTACACAAGTGGGTCCCACATATGTGAGGCCATGATGCCACATGGGAAACCCATCCTAATGTAGGTTAGTTCAAGTCAAGAGAGTTGGTCATGTCTATTTGGTGGTCATCCCTACTTTATAGGACCTACACCTAAGTTTAAGGTGAAAATTTGACCAACTAGCTACCTACCAAGCATAACTCTAGGAAATAGACTAGGGTTTCATTTTAGGTCAAGGAGAGTGAGTTAACTTCCTTATTACATGCTGGAAATCCACCTAACTTCAAGAAGGAAGTCGAATTTGCTATGTATTCCCTCTCTCCATAGTGAGAAGATAGAAAATTTTTGGAGCTCATTGGCAATCTCAAGCTAGTTCACTATGTACATTGAGTTTTTGTGATCCAAATGAAACCAAATCAATTTCTACTTGTTTCTCAGGTTGAATGCCATACTATAGCCTATAGTACACACGTGTGGGCTCGGATTTCAATGTTTATCAATGCTTTTGATTGTTAATGCTTGTTGTTTGTCAAATTGCCAATCTAGATCAACTTTTTTGTGTCTAGTTTTTTGATAGATTGTTAAGCAAGCATCCAATCACTCTTGTGGATCTTTTGTAGATCCATTTATGGTCCTAAAGTACAGTACTTTCACACTCCTTAGGTGGCATCCTAGTGGAATTTCCACATTTCACAAATTACAAGTGGAATATTGCTCTCCACTAGAGGTCACCATCAAAAGGTGGCTCACTCTACTTTCTTTAAGAGGGGTCTACTTGCATTTATTACATTTGCTTGGAAATGCTAGTTCCTACATGGTCATTCCATCTTCCGGGATTCACCATGAGGCTTTCACAGTTCTTGCATGTCTTTCCTAGCTAGAATTTCTCGGCTCTCATACTCAGCTCTCAGCCTTCATTAGTCTCGTCTTCTTAGAGACCTCCTCGGTCTAGGGTGAGAGGTGCTCTTGAGTTGCTCTGTCTGAGTATCTTGGCGAATCGTCTGAATCAGCCAACAGTCTCACTTTTATTAATTTCTATTTCTACATAATCTGTTTTTATCTACCATCCCCTCGGTTAGAATTGCTCTGGTTCCACCCAGAACTTCTCTCGACTCGGATGTTGTCGGTATGTCTACTTCTTCATCAATCTCATAGCATTCTATGAAATTGATCCATGATTCAGCAGGTCTAGCTAACTCCTCACCTCATCTCAAAAAATGACCTCCTATTGGACTAGCTGTGAGAATACCTGAAAAATATACCTGTTTGGTAGACCAATTTATAATAGGATCTGCTTGATATAACCATGGTATTCCAGAAAATATCGAATAAGGTGGTGTGTCTACTGGATTTATGACAAGGAAATTCATAACAAACGTCTCTATCTCTATAACTACATTAATACCTTTTAACTCGCCTACTGGTATACATTTAGTCGTGTCTGCTAAATGGATTTCGTGATAAGTGATAGGCTATATCTGGTTTTCTACTCCTAATTTTTTAACCATTGTTTTTGTTACTAGATTGATACTAGATCCTGAGTCTATTAGTATTCTATCTATAGTCTGATCTCCTATAATCGCACTAATCACTGGAACTCCACAATCTCCTCTATCTACATATTCTACTCTATTATTGTATGTAGGTATTCGTAATGTAACTAACCTCTCTCCTTCCTTAGTCCCTACTGACTGAAGCCCTTCTTCCTCCAAAGTATAGCTCGAGGAAGATGTAGGTGTCTCACCTTCGTACTTATCCTTTTTCCATGATATGGAAATTCTTTTATGACTTTTTCCTGTCGGTGTCTCCATCTGGTCTCCGAAGGTAATCTCCTTTTTCTTCCAGTGGGTTATAACATCGGTCTGATAGAGCCATGGTCATCCTAATAACTCTCTATACGACGATTGTCACACAGTTTTTAATATTATAAAGTCCATAAGAAACTTATGGTCTCCAGTAAAAACTATAACCTGAGATAGCTCTCCTATTGGTGATCTTCTAGTTGCATCGGCTAATCTTAAATGTCTTAAAGTGGGTGCTATTCTATGATGAATGCCTAATTCATATGTTATCTCTTCAGTCATTATATTTACAATAGATCCGGAATCTATGGGTACATTACCTAAGATGCAGCCATTAATTATACTTGAATCTCTGGTTGGCCTTCATCACCATAATTAACTAATCCTATGTTGACTACTGGTAACTTTGCTTTTCATCTCTTTTTATTTTGCAGAAATTGCTTAATTTCTTTTTTATTTTATTGGTTATCGTCTAATAATTGTTTAAAAGTTATATTGGGCATTCTAGAAACAAGGTCTTCAACAATATTATAAGAATGGTTTCTAAGTGGCGACAGATCTCTAGGTATCTCCCTACTTATAACTGGATCTGAAAATGTCATTTTTTTAACTTTTCTAGTTTCTTCATCTAAAAGCTTCTTAGATTTTGAACTAATATCAACATCATAATGTTTTCCATTAGACTTATCAAGCTTTAATTCTTTATTACTAGGAATTTTTACTAACTGTTCTGCGACTTTTGCTTTTTATGTCGCGTTTTTTGCAGTTTTCGCAATTTTTGTCTTTGTTTTCTTCTTATCTTTAAGAGTTAAAGAATCTTTACTACTTCTTGTAGTTACTTTATTTACTTTTTCCTCTAAATCTGGCCATTGATGATCTTGATCTAATAATTCAGACTCTACTTCTATCCTCTGAACTATCATGTTAGTGTTAGTCTTAGATGGCCGAAGGAGGTCTTCCCTATGCGAGTTTACAAACCTTGGTTTAAACCATGGTTGTTGTGGCTGAGGACATTCAGCAATGACATGCCCTTCGTCTTTATAGTTTAGCACAGAGCGGCACATATCCTGTTGACCTCCTGGGTTCAGGGCAATCAGACGAATAGTGACCCGGGGCTCCGCAATTGTAGCACGAACCCCTTACTCTAGTTGGTGGAGTGGAATCTCGTGTTCCGCCCCTTCACAAATAGTGTACAGTTGACCAGTACGCTGTTTCGATATCATAGTTTTTTGGTTAGAAGGAGTTGCAGTATAAGCTACCTCCTCATGATTATTAATCGGACAGAGGAATAGTACCTCTTCTAAATAATTAGTCTGTAAACTGGGACAATTGGTCTTATAATGACCTTTCTTCCCACACACGGTACACCAAACATTGGCATTAGGCTTCGCTTTCTTTCGCTTGGCTTTAACATCAGATATTTGGACCTTTAGATCACTCATTTCTCTTGTTAACAACTCAACACTTTTCCTTAATGGATCCATCTTTTTAGATTTCTCCATTCTTTTCTTTCTTTCTGAGTTCCTATTATTAGTTTTCCTATAAGAAGATTCTTCTTCCGATGAGGAAGAATAAGATGAATACTCAGAAGATTCTTCCATATCCACTGAATCAGATTCTGATTCAGACTCAATAGATGTTTTAGATTCTTCTGTTTTCTCCATCTGCGAGAAATTCGAGAGGTTTCGTAATTCTCGGCAGAGACAATGACATCTTCCAAAGAAGTCATCAAACTCTGTTGACAATAACGATCCATTTTCTTAGGCAAATCACCCAAGAACCATTCATTTTGCATAGGAACTGGATACTGGGCTCCTAACTTTCCTATTAAATTCTTACCCCTACGAGTATATTTCCTAAGTGATTCCTTTGGCTTTTTTTCAACAGATTTAAGTCGAGCCAACAATCTAGTGGAATATCCTATCTCCCTAAACTGTTTAAGGAATGCTGCTTTTAAAGCATTCCAAGCATTAACTGTTTCCGGTACTAATTAACTGTACCAAATCCTAGCCTGCTTCCGCAGAAGACCTGGCAAAATTCTAACTTTATCCTTGTTCGTCTGCTCTTTGTTTGCCATGGTAACGGATTCAAATTGCAACATATAACTATCTGCATCTTCAAATGATGATCCCTTAAAAAATTCATATCTGATTTTTGTAGATGTGGGTGGTGCTGGATTAGCCATATTAATAGATGGTGGTGAACTAGATGAGCTTGGAGGATCTGAATCTAAACTTTGTTCGGACAAAGAGTCTGAACTTGGTTCAGAAGTAGAATCAGACGAATCTGATTCATGTGAATCTATAGAAAGGGATCTTTGTTGGTTATGCTGAAAATAGCAAGGGATATAGAGTCTATAATCCAATCACTAAGAAGATTTTAGTGAGTAGAGATGCTACTTTTGATGAAGGTAACTACTACAAGCTGAATGAGAAAGCTTCTAATCCATCTTATGTCAAGGATCTTGTAAGGTTTGAGGAGGAGCCTACATGTGATCAAGATCTTGAAGATCCATCTCAAGATCCAAGGACTCCAAGGAGATCTACAAGAAGGAAGGTTGAGCCCTCAAGGCTCACCTATGTTGACAAAGGTGAACAAAGGGAAGATCTACATTCACTTACCTCTTACACTTTTCTAGCTTCTATGTTTGATGAGCCAAGTTGCTTTGAAGAAGCTATGGAGTCACAAGAATGGAGGGATGCCATGCAAAAAGAGTATGATGCTCTTATGGAGAATCATACATGGAAGCTTGTGGATCTTCCTCAAGAAAGAAAGCCACTTGAGTGCAAATGGATCTATAGATTGAAGTACAATCAATATAGGAGCATCAACAAACACAAGGCAAGGCTAGTGGCAAAGGGGTTCTTGCAAACCAAGGGAGTAGATTTTGATGATTATTTCTCTTGCAACTACTTTCAATTGGCCTCTATTTCAACTTAATGTGACTACTGGTTTTCTCAATGGATATTTGGAAGAGGAGATTCTCATGAGGCAACCCGAGGGCTTCATCAAATAAGATCAAGAGGAAAAAGTGTGTTTGTTGCTAAGAAGCCTTTATGGGCTTAAGCAAGCACCTAGTGCTTGGTACTCTAGGTTGAATACCTTCTTGAACTCTATTAAGTTTGTTGTAAGTGCTTATGATCCTTCTTTGTACTTAAGATTTAATGATGGTAAAATCATCATTCTCATTTTGTATGTTGATGACATTATCCTTAGTGAAAATGATCTTGATGGTATACAAGAAGTGAAAGTAGCATTGTTTAAGGAGTTTAAGAAGGTGGATCTTGGTAATCTTCATTTTATATTAGGAATAGAAGTTTCAAGAGGCAAGGATTTGAGTTTTATTTGTCAATCCAAATATGCTTCTTCTATCTTAGAAAAGTTTGAAATGAAAGATTGTAAAGGAGTAGAAACTCCTATGGAGCAAAATGTAAAAGTTTTCAATAGTGATGATGAAGCATCCTTTGAGGACATCACACTATATAGGAGACTTGTAGGCTCCTTGATCTATCTTACTATAACTAGACCTGATCTAAATTATAGTGTAGGCAAACTAAGCCAATCTATGCAAAATCCATTGGTTTGTCATTGGAAAAATGCAAAAAGGGTGTTGAGGTTCATCTTGGCCACCAAGAACTTTGGCATTTTATATGATGGATCTAATCTTGCCTTAAGGGCATATTCAGATGCTGATTTTGCAAGTGATAAGGTGGATAGGAGGTCCACAAGTGCTTTTGTCACCTTCCTTAGCAATGCCATAATGTCTTGGCTTTCCAAAAAGCAAGATACTATTTCTCTATCTTCAACCGAATCGGAATACAATGCACTAACATCCACAACAAAGGAGATCCTATGGTTGAAGAGGCTTTTGGTGGAATTGTAAGTCATGGAGGCCGAGGAACAACCAGCAATATTTTGTGACAACCAATCTCACATTCCCGCCTAGATCCTAGAGTTATGCTTGGTAGGTAGCTCGTTGGTCAAATTTTCACCTTAAACTTAGGTGTAGGTCCTATAAAGTAGGGATGACCACCAAATAGACATGACCAACTCTCTTGACTTGACCTAACCTATATTAGGAGTGGGTTCCCATGACGCATTTTGTCCATACATGTGTGGAACCCAATTATGTACAAAATTTACACTATTCTTCATGGATTTTGATCAAGCTAGATTTGCCAATTTTTGGCAATTCTTCACACTCCTCCTCAAATTTAACTTGATCTATCTACAACTCTCTTGATAGATTAATGAATGCTTTTAGAAGTGTCTAAAAAATCCAGCTACACACAAGGAACTTTTGAGACTCCAATAGAGAATGATGTCCATGAAAGATCTTTCACCACCTCTTAAAGGATCCCTTACAAGATGTTCGACAAATGTGTCTATATACATGTAGCACACTTCAAAAACTATACATCATGCCAAGCCATGGATTCCAAGGCATTTTGTGCCCTTGAAGATACATAAATTAAACTATTAAGTGCATACATAATGTTTCCAAAGACAACTTGCCTTGCTTTCTCCATATGATTGAGCCTAGATGGCTCCATCTTGATACTCATGGTTCTTCTTGGAGTCCTCGGGTCTTGAGCTTGCTCCTCCACTTAACTTGACTCCGAACCATCAATAAATTGAATAAGCTGTCGAACCGAAGGTGCTTCTTCAAGTTTACAAATCTTCCACTCTTGAAAGATCACATTTCCACCATTGACAAATTCTTTGGTTGAAAACAAGTAGATTCTACAATCTCTACTTGAAGAGCAAAACACTACCATTATTCCTATCATTGAAATATGATAATCTTTGGTCCTTACATTGGAATGATCATGCACAAAGCATGTGGACACAAAGATTTTCAAAGCAAATGATGTTTCATCTTTTATGACTCTATTCAAACTATTACAAAAATAGCTATCCAATGAAATTGCTTTATCAACAACAAATGTAGATTTCAAAGCATCCCATTTCATTGTCTTGTCATACAAAGTAATAAACACCATGAATCTTAAAGGTAAGAAACAGGTCCACTCATGTCCACTAATACTTTCCAAAAAGTATTCAAAGGTAGTAGACTCTGCAATGCTCACCACCCTTGCAAGATGCACACTTGAATGGACAATTTGCATGCAATTTGATGACTCGGCCATTGTCATTGAGGACTCCCTTGGAACTCTCAAGATCTGAGGCTGATCCTCAAAATCTTCCTTCTTTTGATGCTCCTCCTCAATGCAAGCAAGATCACACTTTGCCAAGATCTCCTCTTGAGTGATCTCCTCCTCTGCCAACCTCATTTTTTCAAAAACAACACTAGCTTCCAACTTAAACAATCTTCCATGTTTAAATCCCTTTGCAATGCAAACATCATTCTTCAAGATGAAGCAAACACCATGCTTAAAGTGGACATCCAAACCACTTTCTAAGAGTAGACCAACACTAAGCATATTCTTGGTGATTGATGGTACATAAAGGACATTTGCTAGATCCATGCATTTTGAGAATTCTAGACACAAAGAGATGGTGCCAACACCATCTATCCTACACTCTTCATCACTTCCAGTAAAGACAAACTTTTTAGCATCATTGAATGAGTGTAAGGTTGAGAAAAAGTCCTTTTCACAAGACATGTGGGAGCTAACCCCACTATCAATCCACCATGTATCTCTTGAATTGCCATTGCTTGTTGGTGAGGATGTAGATGCCATCAAGAATACATCTACTTCATCTTCCTCCTCCTCCTTTGCAAGGTTTCCTTGTTTGTCCTCCTCCACTTGTTCTCTTAGCCTCTTGTAGCATTCAGATGCATAATGCCCCTTCCTTCCACAAAAGAAGCATTTCTGCTTTGACTTGTCCTTTGAGCTTGATGCATCATCCTCTTCTTTGGCCTCCTTGGGATGCTTCTTTTTTCCATTGGTTTTCTTTTTGCCCTTGAATGAGAAATTGGCTTTCTCATCTCCATCCTGCAAAGACAATGAGCTCATTCTTGCCTTGGTGTGGAGCATCCTACACTCTTCTGCCACTAATACACTATGAAGTTTTTCTATAGTTGGCAAAGTGTCTTGGATGGCAAAACTTTGGACCAAATTTGCAAAGTCATCTCATAGACCATTAAGGACAATTTGTACAAGCTCTCCATCATGAATCTTCTTTCCAATGGAAGCTAGCTCCCTATTTAGAGACTTGATTCTAAGTACATAATCCTATGCACTCTCCTCACTTCTTTTCATGCTTTGCAAAATCTGATTTCTAAGCAAAATCTGATTCTGAGTACTCTTGAAGTGTTACTAGATTCAAAGATTGATTTTAAAGACTCCCAAGTCTCTTTAGCACCAGTACATGCTGATACTTCTCTCAACAAATTATTGCTCACATTCATCTTCACACAATGAAGTGCAAGCCTAGATCTCTTCTTGTATCTAGCTAACTCTTGTGCACCTAGAAGTTCATCTTCATCTTCAATTAAGAACTCATAAAGGTCTTGGAGCACCAAGAGTGACTCTATCCTAACATTTCAAATACCATAATTTGTAGAATTCAATCTCTCACTAGCCTCTAGAAGGTACGCTCCAGTAGATCCCAACTTACTAGTGACTTCTACAAACAAGAAATAGATTTGATTGACTTGAAACTCACAAAGGTCTAACACTTGCAGTGTTTCACTCAAATTTGATTTCTAATCCAACGAATGGACTTATAATCACAGTTCTATCACTCCCTCACAAAGCTGGAATGAAGATAAGATGAAGTGAAAACTACTTTCAAACAAATCTTGCCAAGAAATGGATTTGATTGTCTCTAGAAACTCACTAAGGTCTCTCTTTTGTAGTGTTTCACACAAATTAGATTTCTAATCCAAAAAATGGACTTATAATCTCAGTTCTAGCACTCCCTCACAAAGTTGGAATGAAGATAAGATGATGTGAAATCTACTTACAATCAAATCTTGCCAATTTTGGCTATTTTTGGACAAAAAAATGACTTAATCTCTTTCACACTTTTTGATGTACTTTCAAGACCTGTAAAACAAGTTTAGAGGACCTGATTTCAGCCTAAATTAATTAGATCTTATGACTCTAAGTCAAATCTAATCAATGGAACTCAATCTTGGTAGCTTATCCTAAGATTTCTACCAAAAATTATATCAAAAGCTCAAAAATTGAATTTCTTTGGATCAAATGAATACCATGCATTAAATGCAGGTTCAGAGGTGCCCACACATGTGGACAGTACGGATTTGTACCCCTACCAAGTTTGGGATCAAACCCCCTCACCAAAATCAAGATTCTAGCTTGCCCTCTCAATACTAGTTTTTAGCACCAAAACTTGCTAAAAATGGATTTGCTTTTGATCAATGGCTTATGCTCTTGTACTTGGCTCTGATACCATGTGAAAGTACTATACTTTAGGACCATAAATGGATCTACAAAAGATCCAGAAGAGTGATTGGATGCTTGCTTAACAATCTATCAAAAAACTAGTCATCAAAAAGTTGATCTAGATTGGCAATTTGACAAACAACAAGCATTTATTTGGTTGCATTTGGATCACAAAAACTCAATGTACATAGTGAACTAGCTTGAGATTGCCAATGAGCTCCAAAAATTTTCTATCTCCTCACTATGGGAGGTTGGAATACATAGCAAATTCGACTTCCTTCTTGAAGTTAGGTGGATTTCCAGCATGTAATAAGGAAGTTAACTCACCCTTCTTGCCCTAAAATGAAACCCTAGCCTAAATCCTAGAGTTATGCTTGGTAGGTAGCTAGTTGGTCAAATTTTCACCTTAAACTTAGGTGTAGGTCCTATAAAGTAGGGATGACCACCAAATAGACATTACCAACTCTCTTGACTTGACCTAACCTATATTAGGAGTGGGTTCCCATGACGCATTTTGGCCATACATGTGTGGAACCCAATTATGTACAAAATTTACACTATTCTTCATGGATTTTGATCAAGCTAGATTTGCCAATTTTTGGATTCCTCTTTTTCTTTTTATTAACAATTCCTTTTGTCAGATTATTAAGCGGTGCTGCTAACTTAGCATAATCCTCAATAAATCTCTTGCAGAAAAGTGTAAAACCTAAAAAAGACTTTACCTGCCTCATAGTTTTTGGAATTGGCCACTCAATCACAATCTTGATTTTATCCTCGTCAAGCTTGATCCCATTTACTATGATCTTACGACCGAGATAAAGCAACTATTGTTTAAAGAATTCACACTTGGACTCTTTAGCGAAGAGTAACTCCTGACGGAGCTTCATCAAGACAATTTTTAAGTGTTCTACGTGTTCCACCAAGGATTTACTGTTAACGAGAATGTCGTCTAAGAATACTACCACAAACTTCCCCAAATATGGACGAAATAAATCGTTCATCATTTGCTGGAACGTTGCTGGAGCATTCGTTAATCCAAATGACAACACTAGAAATTCATAATGACCAAAACTAGAACAAAATTCTGTCTTTTGGACTTCTTCTAACTTAATTTTTATTTGATGGTACTCTGTCCTGAGATCTATCTTGGTGAAATATCGTGCTCCACCCAAGCGATCTACAAGCTCATCCAACCTGGTGGGTAATGGATACTTATTCTTTGTAGTCATTTTATTAAGGCCCTTGTAATCCACACACATCCAGAAACCTCCATCTTTCTTCGCTTTAAGAAGAACATGAGCGCCCTCATGGTTTACTACTTTGTATATGTCCCATCCTCAAATAGTTTTCTATTTGATTTGAAATCTCTGTCTCCTCTTTCTGAGAGAACCTATAAGGTTGTCTAGAGACAGGTTGACTTCTTGGAATTAACTCAATCATGTGGTCTACTAACCTAGACAGTGGTAAACCATGAGGTAATTCAGATGAAAAAACATCCCTAAATTCATTTATGATCTGTTCTTTCACTGCTTGTTCATGATCTAAATTTACTGAGTCAAGAATTGTTGAGAATTCACAACTATTTAGATTCATTTCAGGAACATCCACAATCGGAATAGCATAAATTGAAAAAACTTCATACTCAGAATAATCCAATGCTTCCATTTTATTAACTATAGAAATATGATCCAACGGACATACAAAATTACTGCCAAATAATGTAACTACCTTATCACCCTCCTTGAAAGTGAGAACATGTTTCTCAAAATCAATCAATAGAGAAGGCGATTTACTGAATAACCATTCATAACCTAAGATCAAATCAGTACGAGCTAGGTCTAAAACATCAAAATTAACTAATTCTATGTGTCCTTGCACCAAAACTGGGAGCTTCAAGACTTTTACGTTCCAAGTCTCCAACTCTGCTCCTGAAGCTAGATAAACTTTATATCTATGATTGTTGGCTTCAGTTTCCAAGCTAAGTTTCTGCACAAGACAAGAACTAGTAAAATTATGAGTTGAACCACTGTCCAATATAATACTAACTTCTTGATCTTTAATTGTGCCAATTAAACAAAAAAATTCATTTGGCAAGAAAGAAATAGTACTAAAAGAACATTCACACTCACAATCAGTCAGGTTAATTTCCAAAGTCTTACCATTGCCTTCTGGGATTTCAATCATGTGAGCAGATCATTTCTTCCTTTCTGGACAAAATTTCATCATATGTTCAGTCTTCTTACAGACAAAACATAAGTTCTCTCTTTTAGCCTTTTCCCAGGACATAGATTTTTTGAATCTCTTTCTCTTCGGCTTCCTGAGTTCCGATGCTGCTTGATCTAATACGTCAAAATATTTTGCTTGGTCTAAACCGCGCTTCTTAACATTCTTGGTTTTCAAAGTGGTTGGAATTTGAGCAAATTGCTTCCTGGATGCCACCATTGTGGAATCATATGCTTTCGCAATCCGAAATGCATCCTCGAGGCTTTGAAGCACATTTCACCTGCATTCATTCTGATAGTCGGCTGGCAAACCTAGGACAAACTCCAATAATGCCAACTTCGCATCGAATGATAAAACCCTATTCCATAGGTCCATGAATTCTTGGATATAAGAGTCCAAACTCTTTGTACCCATCTTGCAGTTCACGAACTTTAGGTAGTAGTCCACGTCATCGGCAACTATGAAAGCTTTTTTGAAAACTTTCTCAAACGCATCCCAAGTAGTTGGCTTCACCGGTAAATCTCACCACCACGATGACGCTTTGCCACGTAAGAACAACATGACACTTTCAATTTTCTTCTCATCAGGAACACTGTGCAAATTGAAGTAACTACTCCACTTGGCCAGCCAGTCCTCGATGACCTCAGGTTTCTTCTCCTCCTTCTCGTCTGAATAAACCTTCGGTTGAAAACCGAGATTGGGTGAAGACATCAATTTGACTTGATTCAAAAGGACCTCCATTTGTTGATCTCTCATCTAATTACGATTATTCATGTCATTGAGTGCCGTACTCAGCTGTTGACAAATCACCATATAAGATGGTGCACCTGGATTTGCAGCTTGATTTGAAGTTTCTTCGGCCATCTCGATATATCTATCCTGAAATTACTAAATTTAATTAATATCTAATTAATTCATAGTGAAGTACTGTTGACACTGGCTGAAATTGACTCTAGCATGGTCAAATCTCTATTTTTAGTCAATTTCATAGAAATTACAAGAAACCGGAAAAAACTAAAAATTTCGAGTTTTTGCACTTTTAATTTTTTTTTTTAATTTTACGTTTTCTAAAAATGCATAAAAAATCACAGCCAGTTATTAAGCAATCGAAATCAAAAATTCGATTCACTGTTTGATTCTTAATTTTACTTCATTAATGTCGATCAAGCATGCAAGACATGCGACATTAAACTGATTTTTTACTTTACAAAATTTTAAGTAAAAATTAAGTTCTATGGAAATTGTCAATTATAAAATCCTGTTTTGTATCGAACTGTCAGAGTACATGCGTATGACCACTCAAAACAAATCTAACCAGCTCATGCATATCAGAATCACTTAGAGAAACCACATGCAGACATTTCATGCAAGCACAGTACTTCAAAGTAGGAAATTGTCATGCATGCAATCAGAACAATTGGAAATTTTACCAATTTTACTCACAAAATTGCAAAACTTCAGATGCTCATATCTTTGCCTACAGGACACCAAATTGGGTGTTGTAAAGCTCAGTACATAGGGAGATCCAGTGAACAAGACACTTGCCATGTCAGCCTACCACCTAGGACTCACACGTGCGAGTTTAGAACAGCCAATTAAGCTATAGGAGGACGCACTTTTTCAAGACCAAATTGTCAAAAAACGTGCAAACACTCAACCAAGTTGTAAAGTGATGATCCAAACAGTCTTAAATGGTCTCTAAGAGTTCCATGAAGCCTTCATACGGATCCTATGAAGCAGTATGGGCTGAGAACCATGAATTCTTGGTTCCTAGAAGTAAAAATTGCTACAAACTTGATGGAATTGAAACATAAGCCTCTACCCATCAATTTATAGGTCTGATAGCTTGCTGGGAAGGAAAAGAGGAATACAAATCATGCTGGAAAAAATCCAGAATGATCCCCTTATGGATTTAGAGAAACCAACTTAGGTGAACAATTTTTGAACCCGTACTTATCTTCATGGCATTTCTAACATCCAAGAGTAGCTTGCATCTGAAGGATTCAGAAACAATACTGTCAGGAGTAGGCCACTCATCACTCTGAAAACTTGGCAATGGAATTGCTTCAAGCATGGTGAAATCCCCATCCATTTGTGGTATATATGAAGATTTATAAAAATATAATTATGTCACTATCTACAAGCTCCTTTGGACTTCTTCCTATGTATTGCAGCTTTTCAACATCAGACTGAATCACATCCAATATTCCTACAATTGATTGTACTGGATCTCATTCACTTATGTTTGATGGATATAAATCTGAAAGAACAAACACGTTGAATAATTTAAAGCGTAATCTGAAGAGCTTCAATCAAAAAACACCTATGATTGTAGTAAAGTGCATACCTTTTTATATACTTACAGTTACATTTTTTATGATCATGAGGATTGATATCTTGTACTTTTATTTTTGAATGCATACAAATATGTTGTACTAACACATCTGATATAGAGCGACCTCCAGGAGTTGTTTTAAACTCCAAGATTTGTATGTCATCGTTGCCCTTTTCTTCTGTTGGAAATTTTCCTTTGATGATGGATGCAACAACATCCATGAATTCTTCATATATTTTGTTGGCTTCCAGTAATCAGCATCATCTTTCTCATTGTAAAGAACCATAGGCTCAATTGTAGATCTTCGTCTCCTTGCCATTGCTATTTTCAAAGCTTGAATGCCAAAAATCTATCTGGTATGATACTCAATTCAATTTTTCGTATCACATTTAATCTCATGAGAATGCCACAGTAGTCATAGTTATTGTGCATACTATATTTTTATAGTTGTAACTAGTCTAGTTAACAAATAGTTCAACAGATTTATTTTGAGTTATTGACGTAACCTGCACGTGTCACATGCATGAAGAGCGAACCAATGGAATACGTCTATGTCCACGATGCAAATTTCAAAGTTTGCTGTATATATTCTTAATTTTTAGTATATTTGAGCTACGTTACGTAGATTTCAATTTGTCCATTTTGATTGGGGTGGTGGTCGAACCTAAAGAAAAAATAAAAGTATCTT
The DNA here is from genome assembly GCA_029204225.1 of Diphasiastrum complanatum. Lineage (NCBI taxonomy): Eukaryota > Viridiplantae > Streptophyta > Lycopodiopsida > Lycopodiales > Lycopodiaceae > Diphasiastrum > Diphasiastrum complanatum. The sequence goes on along the minus strand of CM055095.1, from coordinate 69,034,486 downwards.
TACAAAGGGTCATCTTTTATTTTGGAATTCCTCTGATCAAATCAGAATACAAGACAATGTGTAGCACAACACAGGAAGCCATTTGGTTGAGACAAATCTTGGATGAGATGGACATGAAGAAAAACCTATGACTATACATAGTGATCTTTAGAGTGGCATTCAGCTGGCGATGAATTTGGTGTTTTAACTGTATAAGCTTTCCTTCATTGTAGCTAACAAAGATCTCCTTCAAGAATCCAAGATGAGTTGAACATAGCAAGCACTACCAAAGATGTTGATATGCTCCACGCTTGGCTTCTCACCAAAAAGGATCTCAAATAAACTCTTACTGTCCAAATTTTCATTTGACCACCTATTGCAAACAAAGTTAGCACACATCAAAGTTTCACCCCAAAAAAATTTAGAAATGTTTGCATTCACCCTCATAAATTAAACTCTTTTACAAAGAGTTCTCTTCCTCTCTTCCACTCCATCTAGATCCTTTGAATTTGAAGACTCTCTCTTGATCCCACGTGCCACACAAACCTATTTTGTTTAGCAAACAATAAGACATCAAAAGACAATTACCACCATTTTCTCATCCTCATCAAAAGTGAACAGACAGCGCTCAAGAAAGAACTAATGTACATTCAATTTTTGATAATGTGGACGAGTTACATCTTCTCTCCTCAATGTGCAAATTGTGAATGTTGTGATGATTGTTCAATTTTTCAGTAGATATGTTTTCGCTGTCATTAGACATTTTCCATTGTTTCATAAACTCGTTGTCAGATTTGCAAAAGCTATCTGCAGTTTGGAGGATGATTGATCATAGCATGAGGCAGTAGCCTTATCAGGCAGATCGGCTCCATTTGTGCTCCATCCAGAAATGTCGCCTAATCAAGAACACTCAGATTCGCTCAGAGCAAGAGCCGATTGTTTAGCCTACGGTTTTCCAATAGTGGTGTTAGAGCTTCAGGGCTCAATCACTGAGACTATGGCCTCCATACATAGCATCCAATAAAAAATATGCACAATACTTGAAGCAAATAGATCAAACTTTCTTGCTTGGAAGTGAAGATATCGCTAATCCTAAAAGGAGAAGCATTATGGCCCTAGGTAGATGGCACCGAAGAGATGCCGGCCAACATAGGCAAAGAACTTTGAGAATGGAAAGAGAAGAATGACAAAGCAGTAGCAATCATCTCTTATTCCATCAAACATAACATTACCCTTGACCTCGCATCAATCTCTAATGCTAGAGAGATGTGGGATACACTCATCAGCAGATTTTAGACCAAGTCATGAAATTAGATAATGCATCTAGAAGGTCAGCTTACCTATCAAAGTTGGGATGGCAAAGATCTCATGAGCTTCATTAGAAAGATGAAAAACCTATTCCTATCACCACACAATGCTGGAGTAGAACACACAGTATCATAAGAGAAGCAGCTCAGTTACCTACTGTGCTCCTTACCACGATCGTTCCAGACAACCCGAACATTGTTGGCTAAAGATCCTACAATGACCTTCGACAAGGCAGTCATCAACATCAAGGAAGAAGTTGAATCTAGAGAGCACTACGAGGACAAAAACGATTCTGATCAAGCTCTTTACAACAACAGAGACCAGTCAAAAAAGAAGGCTCAACCTAAGAGGAGTCGACAAGGAGATCAGCTCAAAACCAGCAAAAGCAGAGAACTCAAGAAATCAAATCGAAAGGGAGGAATAGGGAGCAAGGCAATGACAAGAAGTCATGCGACATATGCAGACGTGACGGCCACAAGAAGACATGCGACAGATGCAGACGTGATGGCCACACAATGGACAAATACTGGCTGAATCCAAAGATTGAGTGCATACACTATGACAATCTTCTTTCAAGCACATCATATGTGGAGGAGTCCAATTCCTCAAAGATGGGTGAAGACCAAGCTAAAAAAAGTGCTATTGCTTATCTGTGCACTGATATATGTGCAACATCCACATCAAATGTTCAAGACATAGTTCTTGACTCAGGAGCCATGTCGCACTTTGTGATGACAAGGCAGATGATCATTGACTTTCAACAAATCGCCTCCTCTAGATACATTGTTCTAGGAGATGGATTGTGACACGAGGTGAGCGGCCTGGTGCACTTTGGCTCATCACCAATGGTAGAGATAGAAGATTGGATGACTTCCTATATGTGTTGACACTGCAGAAAGATCTACTATTAGTTGCTAGAATAATAGAAGCAAACATGCGTGTGACATTCACAGATCAAATATACAATGTGATTGATGCCAACTCCAGTACACTCATCATGCAAGACAGACGAAGAGGAAACTTGTATCACTTGAAGGTATGTCTATCAACAGAACATGCTCATCAAGTCTATGAGTCTATAGACGTTCTATGGCATAGGAGACTATGTCACATGAACCCACTGGCGCTATAGAAAGCAATCTAGTATAACGCATTCACGGGAGTGGACATCAAAGATGCAAACCTAACACCCTGTAATGCATGCAACAAAGGGAAGATGTCACGTACACCCTTCATGAAGGATTCCTTCAGAGTGATGAAACTTCTAGAACTGATACACTCAGACATCTGCAGACTCTTTGATGTATTATCTATCGGAGGATCAAGATACCACATCACCTTTATCGATGATTATAGTAAGTTTGTTGTTTATTTCATCCACAACAAATCTGAAGCTCTTGACAAGTTTACAGAATATGTGAACTAGGCTGAGAAGTGGACCGAAAGGAAAGTCAAGCAGATTAGGACTGATAGAGGAGGAGAATACATCTCCAACCATTTTGTGAAAAATACAGATCCTAAGTGGATCTAAACTCCAAGATCATTGGCTTGAATGCTTGCACTCCAAACTACATAAGCTAGGAATTGGCAACACATTCTATGCTACCTAGAATGCAAAGAACTTGATCAAAAAGCATTTATCACAAATGGAAACTTCCATAAACATCAAGTGCGGCCCAAAATAGCATTATACAGTCCATAATACATCAGCCTATCACTTTTGGAAAGCACCTAAGATCATACACAATAGCTTGAAGACAATACACACAACAATGCTCTCAATGGAGGAAGAAACAATGACAATGATCTATTGATCTCAATGAAGCATACAAAAGGTTTCTCCAACCTGTTCTCCACGACTTCCCTACTATTTATGGATGAGGAAGATGACTCTCTCTCCTCTCTCTAGAAGGTACTTGACCCTAGATATTCCCTATATAGGAAAAATAGCTAAAAATGGCTTATATGACCAAAATACATCAAAATGGTCTCATTTTGAAGGGTATGAAGTTTGACACTTCATCATACTGAAAAAATACAGTAAATAAAAACATTGTGGCCTGGTTCACACGTGTGAAACTCCAGAACCAAAACTATTTACAATTTTAGCCAATTTAGGCCTCAAACTAGCTAGGAAATGTTGACAATTTTCACACTCCCTCTTCAACATTGGATGCTAGTTTCAACACAGTCTTTGAGCACATTCCAAGATTAGATCTATGCATTAAATATAGGTCCTTTCCCAATGGTTTGGTGAAGATATCAGCCACACACTCCTTTGAAGAGACATGTTGAAGCTCCACCTCTTTGGCAATGACTTGATCTCTCACAAAATGGTGAGCAATCTCAATGTGCTTGCTCCTTGCATGAAAAACAGGATTGCTTGCCAAGCTTTGGGCTGAAAGGTTATCACAAAGTATGATTGGAGTCTTCTCTGGTTCCAGCAAGTGAAGATCCAATGACATCCTCTTGATCCAAAGAATCTCCTTGGTGCATGTTGTTAATGCCTTGTACTCGGCTTCGGTGGAAGATAGAGAGATAGTTGGTTGCTTCTTTGATAGCCATGAGACCACTCCATCTCCAAGATAGATTGCAAAGGCACTTGTTGACTTTCTATCCATTTGATCACCTGCAAAATCTGAATCTGAAAATCCACAAAGGTTAGGTGTAGTACCTCCATACAAGATGCCAAAATCTCTAGATCCCGAGATGTATCTAAGTACTCTCTTTCCTAGCTTCCAATGAGCCTCACTAGGATCTTGCATAAATTGACTTAGTTTACCAACCACAAAGCTTAGATCAGGTCTTGTGATGGTTAACCATATAAGAGATCCTATTAGCTTTCTATAGAGAGTAATGTCCTTGAAGGATCTTTCATTACTTCTTGTAGTTAGCTTTACATTTGATTCCATAGGAGTAGAAACAACTTTACAATCTTCCATATGAAACCTTTTTAGAATAGAGTTAACATACTTTTCTTGACATATGAATGTAGATTTAGAAGTTCTAATAATCTCTATTCCTAAGATATAATGAAGTTTACCAAGATCTTGAATTTCAAACTCTCTTTTGAGTGCCATCTTGATTTCATCTATATCTAGATTGTTACCACCACTTAAGATAATGTCATCAACATAGATCAAAAGTAAAGTGATATCATTTTCATTCAATCTAAAGTAGAGAGAATGATCATACTCACTCATAACAAAGTTTTGAGAAAGTAAGAAGGAATTGAGCTTAGCATACCAACTCCTTGGTGCTTGCTTTAGCCCATACAAACTCTTTTGGAGATAGCACACATGATTAGGCTCATCATGTGAAACATAGCCCTCGGGTTGCTCCATGTAAATATCTTCTTCAAGATCACCATTCAAGAAGGCATTAGTAACATCCATTTGCCACATATCCCAATCATAAAGAGTTGCAAGAGAGATTAGGATTCGAATAGTTACCATCTTTGCCACGGGTGCAAAGGTCTCATCATAGTCAATACCATATTCTTGAGCATACCCCTTTGCCACCAACCTTGCCTTGTACTTGTTGATTGATCCATCTTGATTTGTCTTGATCTTGAAGATCCACTTACAACCAATTGCCTTCTTGTCCTTTGGAAGCTTTACCAACCTCCATGTGTTGCTTTTGATGAGTGCTTGATGCTCATGATCCATGGCTTGGATCCATTCCTTCTTTTGAATTGCTTCACCTACACAAGTTGGTTCATCAAAAGAGGTAAGAAAAGCAAAGTTAGAGTTGTCCACCACTTGCTTTCCTTTTTCATCATAGGTTAGCCTTGATGGCTTAGCCCTTTGCCTTTGAGTCTTCCTTGAAGTTTGCTTTGGAGTGGCATCTCCATCTTCATCCAAGACATCTTGCACATCATGATGATTAGTAGGCACATCAACATCAACATCAACAACATTGGAAACATTCTCTTCATGAAAGATGACATCCCTACTTATGACAACTTTCTTTGTAGAAGGAATGTACACTTTGTAAGCCTTGCTTACTTCACTATAGCCAACAAACACACCCTTCTTTGATGAAGGATCTTCTTTAGTTCTATCATCAAGTGTGATATTGACAAAACATGTACATCCAAAGATCCTACAATGCTTGACACTCGGCCTTCTACCATAAAGAACCTCATGAGGAGTTTTACCATCCAAGGAAGCACTTGTCCATCTATTACATAGATAGTTAGCACATGCTAAAGCTTCCCCCCAAAAAGACTTAGCAAGATTAGCATGTAGTCTCATTGCCTTGGCACATTCACAAAGGGTTCTATTCTTCCTCTCGGCCACTCCATTCTGTTGTGGAGTCCTAGGACTAGACATCTCCCTCTTAATCCCATGTGCTATACAAAAGTCTTTGAACCTATTTGAGGTGTATTCCCCTCCATTATCAGATCTTAAGCATTTGATCTTTGTATTGAATTGGTTTTCCATTTCATTCTTGAACTTGACAAATGCAGCAAACACTTCATCCTTACTTTTAAGAAGATAGATCCAAGTATACCTACTAAAGTCATCAATGAAAGTTGCATACATCTTTGCCCCACCATTGATAGTTGTACTAGAAGAATGAATATCAGAATGCACAAGTTGAAAAGCTTCTTTAGATCTAGAAGTAGATCTAGAATAAGCAAGTCTATGAGATTTGGACAAGGCACAATGTTCACAAACACTATTGTTTGCAACAAGACTTTTAGGGAGACCAAGAACAAGCTCTTTCTTTGCCATTACCTCCAAAGATTTGAAGTTGGGATGGCCCAACCTCTTGTGCCAAACTTCTTGGTTTGTCAATTGCTCCCTAGCCATACATCCTTCATGATTAGAGATCACACATGCATCAAGCTTGAAAAGTTTACCATGCCTCCTACCTTGAGCAATCAAGGATCCACATTTACTTATCAAACATGCATCTCCAATGAACTCCACATCAAGTCCTTTGTCAATCATTTGACTTACACTAAGCAAATTCTTAGTGATTGAAGGAATGTACAAAACATTTTCAAGATTTGCTTTCCTATTTGTTGAAAGGGAAATAGGAATAGTGCCTATGCCTTTGATGTCACATTGACCATCATTTGCAGTGTAGATGATGTTACCTTCTCCCTCATAAGACAATAAGGATGTAAAGTATTCCTTATGTCTTGTCATGTGAGATGAGGCTCCACTATCAATCCACCAAGGATCATTATCATCTATGTTGGCTAACAAACTTGAAGTCATAACAAGTGATTCACATGTGTTATGTTCTTCCTCATCTATTGTAAGATTTCCTTGCCTCTCTCCTTGCTCTCTTTTCTTCTTATAACATTCATTTGCAAAATGACCTTTTATCCCACAATAAAAGCACTTGAACTTTGACTTATTGTTCTTAGTAGAAGAGGAAGAGGAAGAGTGATCATCATGATCAAAGTTACCACCTTTGGACCATTTCCCTTTGCCTTTACCTTTTCCCTTGAATTTGCCTTTTGTGAAGAAAGCCTCTTCACCTCCACCTTGCAAGGATGCACCATCAAGCTTTGATTGCAACCTATGTTCTTCAGCCAATAAGATTTCTTGCAAGTCAACCACACTTGGCAAGACTCTTTGAATGGCAAAACTTTGCACAAGGTTAGCATGTTCATTTAGCAAACCATTCAACATAACTTGGACTATTTCACCATCTTTTATGTTCTCATCAATGCATGCTAAATCATCACTTAGGGACTTAACTCTCAAGATAAATGCATGAGCACTTTCACCCTCTCTTTGCCTACTAGAAAATATTTGTCTCCTTAGGGTCAATACCCTAGATGTGGACTTTGATTCAAAGAGCTTCTTTAAGGCATTCCATGCCTCACTTGCACTTTGACACTTTCCAACTTCCTTGAGAAGTTCATTTGTAACATTCATTTTAATGATATGAAGAGCCCTTTTGGCCTTCTTATCAAACCTTTGTTGCTCTTGAAGTGTGAGAGGTCTCTCTTCAATTTCTGCAACTATGTCCATGAGTTCATTCAACTCAAGTAAGGACTCCATCCTCACTTTCCAAGTAGAGTAGTTTGATGAACTCAACCTTTCACTAGACTCTAGCATGATCCCACCATTGGAAGCCATGATTCTAATGTTTTTTCAACTTTTAGGTTCTGTCCTAAAGCACTTAGCACTCACTTTTCTCTCAACAAATGATTGATAAAGAGATCTATGAAGATTTAGGACCCTAAAACACTTCTATCTTGAACCTAGATGGTTTCCAAGCATAGAAAGGAAGATTGAAACACATGCAACACTTTGCACACACTAAGAATGGATTACAAAATCAAACCAACCTGAACACACTCTTGCTTAAGCTCTCAAACTTTCCAGCAAGTGACCAAATCAAGTTATGGTGTGAAGAGTTACTTGCATTCTTAGAAAATACCCAAAACTAGGATGCCAAGATTACCTAGTAATGAACAAACTTGATCAACATATGATCAACACACTAAGATATTGATTCAACCTGTAAAACCACATGTAAACCACACTTCTAAAAGTTTATAAACTCCAGCAAGTGATAAATACAAGATTTAGAGGTGAATGAATGAGCACACTTAGTGAATCACAAGACTAGCTTCACTATCTTGTCAAATCTTGGTGTTTAGATGTAGATCTAAGATCACTTCACATGAGAATGTTCCTCAACCTGTTAAGAACCTGAAAACACACTTGCATAATGGTTAACACCTTCCAGCAAATGCTCCAATCAAATTACATAAGGAGAGTTACTTACATGCTCAACAAAGTACACCAAAATTTATGCCAAAATTGATGACAATCTTTACAATATGCTCTTCACAATGGAGCTTACAATATGTTCACCCAAAAAAGGGGATCTTTCATCCAAATGGGAGCTTTGCTCAGCCTTTAGGAGAATTACAACTCACTCAAAAGAGCATTTGTCATCCACTTAAGGAGAAGTTTCATCCACTTAAGGAGAGTGTTCATCCAAGAATGGAGATTGTCAACAATAGGATTGAAAAGAACATTGTTAGTATTGAATATGCACAAGCCTCACAATCACAAATGATTAGGTGTTATGATCTGATCCAAAATAGTTTCTTTTCAGCCTCTGATCTTCAATAGACCTGAAATATGCTTTTGATCCACAAGTTCAACTCACAAAACAAAGGTTAGTAAGATTTGATCAACAAAGCAATGCAAAATCATGCTAGAACTTGATCAAACATCCAAATATCACCAAAAATGGAATACTTACTGTAAATAGAAGCCAACCAGCTCTGATACCATGTGAAAAATACAGATCCTAAGTGGATCTAAACTCCAAGATCATTGGCTTGAATGCTTGCACTCCAAACTACATAAGCTAGGAATTGGCAACACATTCTATGCTACCTAGAATGCAAAGAACTTGATCAAAAAGCATTTATCACAAATGGAAACTTCCATAAACATCAAGTGCGGCCCAAAATAGCATTATACAGTCCATAATACATCAGCCTATCACTTTTGGAAAGCACCTAAGATCATACACAATAGCTTGAAGACAATACACACAACAATGCTCTCAATGGAGGAAGAAACAATGACAATGATCTATTGATCTCAATGAAACATACAAAAGGTTTCTCCAACCTGTTCTCCACGACTTCCCTACTATTTATGGATGAGGAATATGACTCTCTCTCCTCTCTCTAGAAGGTACTTGACCCTAGATATTCCCTATATAGGAAAAATAGCTAAAAATGGCTTATATGACCAAAATACATCAAAATGGTCTCATGTTGAAGGGTATGAAGTTTGACACTTCATCATACTGAAAAAATACAGTAAATAAAAACATTGTGGCCTGGTTCACACGTGTGAAACTCCAGAACCAAAACTATTTACAATTTTAGCCAATTTAGGCCTCAAACTAGCTAGGAAATGTTGACAATTTTCACACATTTTACCTGTGGAGCCTCATGATCCCACATTATCCAAGTTATTATTATATATTGTAAAAAAATTTAATTTCTATATATGTAAATGTGCTAAAGTGCCTAAGTTCATGTAAAGGCCTATTTGCACTTTGACATTTTGGTTAGAATTTGCGACGTTCTATAGAGACGCAATAGCAGATCTCAACCGACATGTTGACGGTTGGTAAACGACATTGAGGCCAGTGATCGTTCCTATAAGGTCGACACTTCGTGCCATTGTACCTATGCATTTGCACAGGTCTGAGTATCAATAGAGAGAGAAGAGCAAGTTTCTATAAACTTGAGCATACTTTCCCTCTGTCATCTTTTACAACATACTTCTTATCAATTGAGCAAATACATTATGTATGATCTGTAACTGTTTGTGATACTGCTCTGTTTGCATCACACATATTTCTCATGTTTTACTGAATTTCACCAACGGATTTTCAGGCATCACCAGTGAGCAACAATTCTAACTAATGTGTGCTGGAAATTAGCCAAAGCTGTTAAGCATAACCTTAAGCAAAACTTCTTTCAATTTTGAATGAGCTATGTATTTAGATTATGAACTTGTTTGATGTTCCGTTCTGTTTGCTTCCTATGATAAGAACTAATTCTCTATGTTTGATTAAGAGAAATCTTTAGCCAATGTGATTCTGTTTGATGAATCTATTTGCTAGTTGTTGTCTCTGATTGCTTAACTGTTATCCGAAGAGCTTGAAAGATAAAGTAATCTTTATAATCACAGTCCTTGACCAAATCGTTTCATCATTGGTGTTCCTAGATGCCAATTTACCCAAATATCTTTGGATAACCAGATATGTTGCTGTAGTATTCACTGTGAATATTACACATCCCAGTCTATTTACCATCATATATGTGAAAGATTTCAGATCCTTAATATCCAATCTACTTGAATGATCTTTGGTTAGAAAGAGAAATACACTATCAATTTCACCAATGTAGAAAAAATCAGCATCTACACACAATTTGAGATGCAAACACTAATAGAACTTGATCAAACTTGAATGAAATGATTATGTACTGTTGCTGTCCATACAAAACTAGCAAGCTACTGTATTTCACACGTGTGGATCCAAAAATAGCAAATATAGATCATTCTACACAGAATTGCAAGCAATCACCAAGATAGTGCACCAATGGATAGTAGAACCCAAGAGAACCATGTATAAGCATGAAATGAGATAGAGAAGTGAGAAGATGACTCTCTCCACAAGTTACATCCTTTTATAGCAGGTCCAAACCCTATTTGGCCACTTGGCTTTCCCACCAAAATGCTAACCCTACCAATTTTGGGTCTAGATTCAATGTACCCAACTTATTCAAATTGAATCTACTCAAACTCGCATTCTATCTTTCCCACACTTTCAAAAAGTGTTTATTCAAATGAAATTTAGACTAATGAGCTTTGAAAAGTCAACCTCTAAGTCTAAAACAAGTTTTGGCCTCAATATGCCAAATATGGAAATATTGCAAAATGTGATGAAACTAGTTGAATCTTTCACACTCCCTCTTCAACTAGTTTTAGCATAGACTTTGATAATACTCCAAGTGAAGTCCTATGCTTCATGAACAAGTCTTTTCCCAATGCTTTGGTGAAGATATCAGCTACACATTCCCTTGAAGACACATGTTGAAGCTCCACCTCCTTTGCAATGACTCGCTCCCTCACAAAATGATACTGTATCTCAATATGCTTGCTCCTAGCATGAAAGATAGGATTGGATGTCATTCTTTAGGCTGATTGATTGTCACAAAAGATGATTGGGCTCTCTGAAAAATCCAGCAAGTGAAGATCCTTGATCATCCTCTTGTGCCAAAAACATACTCTCAAGCAACTGAGTTAGACCTCCAAATTGGGCTAAAAAGTTCCATGTATATGTAGATACATCATCGTTTGCAATAGGTGTAGTGCTTAGTCAGAAAGATGACCAAAATGTAGATTACCCAATTTATTATGCGGGTAGGCAACTTGTTGCATCAAAAAAGAACTATTCCGCTACAGAGCGAGAAGCACTAGGAATGATTTATTCAGTAAAAAAATTTAGACATTATCTTTTAAGATACCCTTTCGTTTTTCATGTAGATCACTACGCATTGAAACATTTAGTGAATAAACCTGATCTTTCGGGTAGGGTAGCTAGATGGGTATTATTATTAGATAAGTTTAATTATGAAGTATAATTAAGAAGAGGCAAGGATCATCAAATTGCTGATTATATATCCCGCTTCCAAACGAAAAATCAGTTTGAACCCATTTCTGATGAATTTTTGGATGAACATATAATGCGTATCCAATCAGAAACATCAATTTATATGGACATTATTAACTTTTTATAGGACCAGATTTATTTCGAACATTTTAATAAACAACAAAAAACTATTTTTCTTTCAAAAGTAGGAACTTATACGATTGTAAATAGAATATTGTATAAGTTAGGAGCTGATGATAGTCTCTGCCGATGTTTAGAACCAACCGAGATGACTGTTGTAATAAGTGCATTACATGAGGAAGAATTGGGGGGTCACTATGCTCTTAAAAACACTGCAAAAAAAATTTTCAATGCTAAATATTGGTGGTCTACCGTCTACAGAGATGTTAAATTATTCATTCAAAGATGTGATGCATGTCAGAGGATGGGAAAACCCAGCTTCGCGACACATTGGCCGCTTACTCCAGTTATTCCCTTAGCACCCTTTGAGAAGTGGGGGATAGATTTTTTAGGGCCTATCAAATCGATCACACGTAAAACTCGTCGTCGTTACATTCTCGTTGCCATGAACTATGCTACCAGGATGGTAGAGGCCGAAGCCACAATTAAGAATGATGCTAAGAATGTAGCAAAGTTTTTATGCCAAAACATTATCACGCGATATGGATGTCCCTTAGAACTCGTTAGCGATAGGAGAACCCATTTCCCTAATCAGACAATCGAGGCCATGTTGTCATATTTTTCTATTACACATCGCCAGACCACTCCATATAATCCAAAAGCAAATGGGCTTACAGAGCGGGCTAACGGAATTCTGTGTACAATTTTGAATAAAGTAACGGAAACACATTCTTCTGATTGGGACCAGAAGTTACCATCAGTCTTATGGGCATACGGAACTGCTGAAAAGATCACAACTAGGCAAACTCCATACTATCTTGTGTATGGAATGCATCCCATACTACCAAAAGAATTCGAAGTTCCGACGTTTCGCATTAGTAATGAAGAGCGAATGGATGAACACGATAGTCTCCAGGAGCGGATGATATCTTTGACGCTATCTTTGACGCAATCGGAGGAGGATCATCGTCTTTCATTAATCAAGACTGAACGAGTTCAGAATAAAAGAAAAGAAATTTTTGATCAATCCATTCACATTTAAATGTCATTAGATTTTGACATTTTAATTATTACTTATAGTGGATTTGAGTTCTTTATGCAATGCAGTTAACACTCTAATAAGATATTTAATATTTTTTTTTCTCATATTTTTGTTAGCTAATGTCTTATCAATTTTGTATTCCCTATTTGTTTGACATTCATATGATTATTGTTAGTTAGCTGATTTCTGGAGACTTGAGGCAATAATGTTTGAGGCTTGAGCTGAAATTTTTTAATGGAACACGATATCTAAGTTTCACATACATAATCAATGATCTTCTGAGGCCAATATCTATATATGTGGTATTTTGCATTATGTTACATTGTGTTATCAATAATGATAATTTTCAAAACATTAGAAGCTCACTGATATCATTCTATTCAGGTTATTTGTGAGTTAAAATTGTTGGAAAATATTTACTTTTTAGAGCACAGAACAATGTAGATTTTGGATTTGAGAAAAACCTGTTCTCGGATTTCCGCAACATTTGACGCTGTAATCATCCAATGTGTTAGAAATTTAATATTAAAAGCTTTTAGCGACCTTTGAAATTTTTCAGTTGTAGGCTTTTGGCCGTCTTAAATTTTTCACTTTTAGGCTTTTGGCCGCCTAATTTTTTTTTTTTAGGTTTCGAGCTTTCAACATTTTCAAAAGCCTAATTGGTGTAATGCCCAGTAGGTTTTATGTAAGGTTGAAAAAAATGTTTCCGCAAGTGCTGGTACTATTATTTTTTGAATTATTAGTATGAGTTGCACAAATGGTGTATTCACATTTGGCCTATTTATATTTGTATGACACGGACATTTCATGTGCTTTGGGAGCTGTTTTGTGAGAAAGTGCAATGGGCATGTGAGTAGGGCCTAGTATACACTACACGCGTACAAGGGACAGAGGTCAGACATTATAGGGGATTCCTTTCTTCTTGTCCCTAAATAGCAAAGGCTGAATGACATCCTTCAATGAGCACTGAGCCATATATGATATTGGTATTCATATATTGGCGTGTTTCAAATACACTTTGTGTCAAATTAGCATCTTCAAATAATTCAGAACACCTAGATTCTATAAGGACCTACATGCAATTATCAATGTCTTCCACTAAGTGGTGTCACGTGTGTTGGGTATTGTTAAGTTGTTTTGCATGTCCTTCAATTTCCCTCACATAATGCATTTTTAGTAAATTTTGGTGGTGAAATACAAGACTAATTATTTTCAATCATTTGTAGAAATTTAAATTTTGAAAATTTTATATCTTATTTCATTCATGAATTGATTTGGAAGGACAATTTTATAGCTTGTAAGTTGACATCTTCAACTTTTCTACATGTTATGTGTGGTGGCCATTCGAGGGCATTCCGTGCAGGGAGGGCCCTTGCCCGAGGGGAGAAGCCTGAGGGCAAGGCCCCGACCTACACGGAAGGTTTCATAGAGAGAGAACACACATTGTGGAGAGAGAATGCACATTCCGAAGATTGAACACAAATTTTGTAGAGAGAGAGTGCACATTGTAGAGAGAGAATAGCAGATTCCAGAGGAAAGAGAAAGTTGCATGCATAATCCACTCCTGAAGGTGCTTTCAAAATATAAAGCAAACATGAGCACCAATACGTGCTCTTGATTGTGGAGATCAATTTGAAATTTTGAAACTACTATTCTAAAGGAATTAAAAACCTTATACAATAGAATAGCCTACCATTCTAATTCCATGAATTGAAAATCCATAGAGTTATTTATCAGAATCATATAACAAAGTCAAGCCTTTCTAGTTAAACCAAAATAATTATTAATGCATACAGTAATGAATTTGACAGTCAATTATACTTCCATTATACCAACTCTCTCAAGATTCTCATTGCTCAATACAACTATTTCAGTTCTCTCTTCTTGCAAACCCCTTCTTGAGTCACCCATTATCAATATGTCCGTAGAAAAGTTTCATTCACACAAAATCTAAGAAAGAACAAGAATTTTTTTTCTAGATATTGGCCAACTTTTTGTGATTACTTACAAAAAATAAATGCCAAGAACCTTCAAGGCTCAACATGGTACATAAAAATGTGGATAGATGCCTACAAAATTTGAAGTACCCATAACTCAACATTGATCTAACATGTCTATGACTATTTTTCACATGTGGGAACATTCTCCAGACGTGTGAGACTTCCATACTTGCAAAAATATGCAAAATACTCAAGCTAGATTTTGCCAATTTTTCACACTCCTCAAAAACTAGCTTGATGAGATACTAGATCAAATGAAAAACTTGTGAAACTAGTTGAGTGGACCCTTTGGTGTAAGTGTGATGAGAAGACCAACCAAGGGATCCTTCATAGTAGCAAATTCACCAAATCCATGATAGGATTTCTTTGGTAGAAATCAATTGCCAACTCCTTTCATGAGCATTCCAGCAATGTGCCACCATTTTCTTTAATTCCCTCCATGCTTGAAGTTGATATTGGACTTGTAGGCTTCACTTCCTTGAAAATAGTTGCAACTTAAGGCGAGAAATCCTAGGCCTCCGTGAATATTGTGAAGAAGGTCCCTGCAAAAATTTGTATGGAACTGAGCAGTGGAAAGTGCACTTCTCCTAATACGCACTCTAATTCTCCTCTATATAAGCAGGAAATTCGAGTCATTTGTCACTTTACACAGCAAAGCTCTTGCGGATTTTCTAACTGAATTTCCTATTGTCTTCAATTGTGACCAAACTTCACACACGCCATCCTCAGCACTTACAACCACTTGTTTCATCCTTGTTCCCACTTGTTCCACCTCCATCCCTCCAAAATTCAGTCTTTTTTCTCTTTTTGAGTGATTTTTTCCTTTTTGAGTCTTTTTCTCTATTATCATACCCCATTCTTACCCTACCTCTCCAATGGCATCTTCCACCAGCCCCGATAACCAGCCATCCAGTCCTTTTGACGAAACTGACACCACCCAAGTTGTCCGTTGCGACGTCCCTGATTCCACCAACATGGATCTAGACTGCCTAGCCTCTCCTCGAAGAAATGGCCATTTACCCAATGCTTTTTACCTGTGCCCCTCAACCTAGAATTCACAGTCATGGCCTACGCCATGTGGGATGAAAATAAAAAAAATCGCTTTTATATCCAATACCAAAGTACCACTCACTGCGTGCATGTGAACACCGCCTCCCTGGCCACCATTGGAATCCTTCCCAGTGATCGAGCCAAGTCGTCACACCGTTGTGCTTCTACCACCATCCACCCCTACCTAAACCCCTTAGAATCGATTCTACATACAAACAATGGTTACCTAATAGATGCTATCAACAAACCCCAAGCTACTGCTCATCTCCTGAGCAATTTTGTAGCTGTGGAAAGTTTGTGTAAGGACCGCATTCAATCCCTTCTCCTCCATAAACTCGAGCAATCGCACCAAGAGTTTGCTAACAATACGGTTGTGCCCTATGATTGGCATGCCTTCATCATCTCCGAGCTGAAGAGGACCATAAAGCCCAATGTACGGGACAGATTCGCTGTGGGGCCCCTTCTCTCCACCCTTGCCATAACCCTCCTCCTGCCAACAAATGCATCTGCGACATCACTTCATTCTCCACTAGTCCCCCTTCCACACGCCAACGTACCGCACCGCCTCATCCTGCAACAACTTCTTATGCCTCTGTTCCTCCGCCCACTACTATAGCCCCTTCCATTTCTATCGCTCACATTCCTCCACCTTCCACCATCGTTCTTGTTTCTCCTATACCCTCCATCACCATCACCTTGTTGGATTATTCTCCTACTAATCGACTGATCGATTTTTTAATCTTTGTCTAAATTTTATCCAAACCTTCAGCTTTCTTCGTGTTTTTACATAGTCTGCATAATTACTCAAAAACGGCTCATAGTGTCAGCATTTTTAGGATTTTCGTCTTTCGGTATTTTTCTCTCACTTCGGTTTTTCGTAAGTCATCGAATGCCTCGAATGTTAGAAAAATAACATTGGCAAAGGCCTTCACATTATTTGTATTTTTTGCATGACAGTTTACGACATTTCATCTCCCTTGAAGTAGAAATCTAGAATATTTTGCGAATTGTTCAAGATAGTTTTGCGACAGGTGAGCTTGAAGAACAGTCCAGAAGATTTCGCGAATTGTTCGCGACAATTTTGCGACATCTGAGGCTTGAACAAGAAACAGAATATTTCACGACAAGATTCTGTTTGCGAATCTTTCGAGCTTCAACTAGAAAGCCACGAGTTCCTACTAGAAATTGTTTCGCAAATCTTTTGAGTTGGTGACGAATAGAAATGTTTCAAGTTTGTGTTCATTTCTTTCTCATCCTTTGTCAAGTAAACTGCGTGCTTTGTTACTAGAATCAAGATTTGTCTGATTAGTTGTTCTATGGCTCCCTCTCAAATTGGCAGTTGGATTAACCCCAATCTTCTTCGCTGCTTCTCGAACAAAGCTTTACTTAGTGGCTTTGTAGAGATATTAGTTGTCATTTCCTCTATGGGTATGAAGATTGTCTTTAGTATCTTCTTCTCGACTAAGTCTCAAATCACATGATACTTGATAGCTATGTGCTTCTTTTCTGAGTGAAATACATGATCTTTCGTAAAATAGATTGCTGAAGTGTTATCCATTAACAAGTAATAAGGTTCAGAACTAGATTCATCAAATCCTTCCAATATCTGTTTAATCCAGATCAGCTCGTTTGCCATCTTGGTTGCTACTACATATTTTGCTTCATAGGAAGATTGAGCTACTATTGTTTGCTTCTTGCTAATCCAGAGTATGGCTGCGCCATATGCTATAGTACAACCTCCTAAAATACTTTTGCTATCATTCTTCATGGATGCCCAGCTTGCGTCACTTTAAGATTTGATGTGAAATCCAACTTCCTTCGAATAACACAGTCCATGGTCTTTCGTTTCCTGGAGATATTGTAGTACTCTCTTTGCCAACTTCCAATGCAACGATCCTGGGTTCTGATTATATTGGCTCAACCTGTATACTACAATCGCTATATCAGGTCTCATGTTGTCTGCTAGATATAATAATGATCCAATCAGCCTACAATAGGGTGTTTTGGCCATTCGTTCCTCTTCCTCGAGAGTCTGCGGATAATCTACCTTGCTCAGTATTGTTTCAGATATCATGGGAATATGCCCACGTTTGCATTTGAGCATGTTGAAGTCTTCAATGGTCTTTTGAGTGTACTTTTGTTGGTGAAGATACAACTTACCACCTTCAAAGTCTCTCACGATCTGCAAGTCTAGATAGATTTTAGCTTCTCCTAGGTCAGCGATCTCAAATATTTCAAAAATGTCTCTTTTGACATCTGAAATTAACTTATCTCTTCTTGAGAAGATAAGCGTGTCATCAACATAAATAGCTAGAATGATTATTTGATTCAACAAATAGAGGTTTGAAACTTATGGAACGTAGTGCTTCGTCCTTCTTTCTATACCATTGTCTCGCTGCTTGTTTGAGCCCAGAACTGCTTGTTTGAGACCATAAATGCTTTTATTCATGTGACATCCGTATTCTGGATATTCTTGGCTTACAAAACCAAGTGTTTGTTCCATTAATAAGTCTCTTCCAATTCTTCATGCAGGAAAGCAGATTTCTCATCCGCAAAATGGATTTTCAGATCATGAGCCACTGCATACACGAATAACAAACGAATTGATGTATGTTTGGAAGTACAATAATATCAAGAGATTGAGAAGATCCAAATTGGAAGCTTGTACTACCGACTTCTATTCATAATGTTCATATTTGTACATTGCATGTAGAGATGCATATAATAAAAATAATAATATATTTTCACATCTCATTTGCATGGAATACCAAACAATAATCATCTTTGAAACAAGCCATTTCTAGATTTGATGATGATTTGTCTAAGGCTTACATAAAGGTCATGTTAAAATAATAAAAGACTATAAGCTTTCAAGTAAATCAAGAAATATTCCAAGCAAACTAAGTATTGGAGGATCCAAAGCTCGTAGATTTTTATCAAATTTCTCTAGAAAGATTCCAAAATTCAATACTCAGTTTGAAAGAGATAATAGCTGCAATTCAAGATTTTGAGACATGAGGTTTTGACTCATCTAGTCAAAGCAAAAGTTTGAAAAAAGTTTGACAACATGGTGAAATATTTAAGGAAAACTGAATTTTCAAACATTGATGTGCAAATAATACAAAAAACAAGTAAGTTTGTTGATGCAGTTCAAAGTGCATGGGGAGCAGATCACGTGACACATTATATGGTAAGATTTTGGGGCAACAATATTGTAGATAAATTTGTGCTACTAAATTAGATACTTCTGGTACTAATTTAGATTTTGCTTCTATAAATTGTAGCACATATTATGACATCATTTGACATTGTTTGCAAGAAATAGTGGAAGTCTCAACATATGGTCTTTACAAAGAATGGAGAAATCTCATTGGCAAGCAAGAGAGGCATTTCATAAAAGTACACAACACGGTGGAACTAGCATAAAGAATAACTATACATTGCAACTTTTCCAATGGTTTTACAGAAGAGTGCAAATTTTTTATAATACAAAAACAACGAATTATGAACAATTTCAAAAAACATGCAAATTTATACAAGCCAATAGGCAGTAGACATACACAAATCTTTTTTTGAAATCTAAAATAGTACAAAGTATTTGAAATTTTCAAAGTCTATTCCATTGTTGACACTTTCTCGAATGAAAGTTGTAATTTGGAGTCATGCAATAACTTTCTTCTTTCATATGGATCCAAGAGCTCGTAGTTCTAACACTTAGATCAACATAGGCATCATACATTGCCAAATGTGATGATCTAAGCATGAAATTCACTAGTGCGTATCTTAAAATTTTAAGTGCAATAGATTTCTTAACAAATATTATTTTATGGACCTTGGTAAAATTATGTCCTCCAAGAAAATAAGAAAGTGCCTTGGTTGCCATAATCATTGTTTCACCGTGTTGATGAAACTTTGATGGGCAATACTTATCTTATTATTCTTGAAAAACTTTAGATAATAGCCCAATGCATGATCTTTTTTAAATTGACTAGTAAAAGATCTCTGCCCTTTTCAACAGATTGCAAACTCATCAAAATAAAACAAAAAATTCTAAAAAAAGAAATGTGAGCTCCAATATAAAATTCGGATTAAAACATCAATTAGTACAATTCAAGATATGAAACTTACGCATTCAACTTTGTCTTCCTCAATGACTGTCTCATCGTCAATATTGTAATGTCAATAAAGTCAGAGTATAGACAATCGGCTCTGGAAAACCAGGTTAATTTTGGAATTTGAGAAATTCTTCTTCAGTAGGAAGATCACATTCTTTTTCATGCATCTACTCAATAGCCAACTTCAAGTAAACTTTTTCTAACCAAAAAGTTGATCATTGTTTAAATCATCCACACAAGGGATAAGATCACTAGTCTCATGATCAATTAAATTAGAGAACTTATGAAGGTCCTTGCTCAAAATGAAAAGAGCCTTGACCTCTATGAAATCAAAAAAATCCGATATGTTTGATAAAGTAAAAAAGAGTCATTATTTATATTGTAAGTAGGGAGAGTAATTAATGATTTATAATTTGGAGAAAGGATTCTAGTAGTTTGAGGGCTATCAATAAAGCCCTACTTTGGAAATGATAAAATTCTATACAATCGTCATCATTGACGATCACATCGTGAAAGAAAGATCTGAAATCTACAAGTTTGGACTTATTAGATTTGATACCATTGAAAAAACCGGCCTCAGAATCGTCAACAATATTTAATAGGATATAAAAAACAACAACAGATTGAAACTTCAAAAATCTACAATTCTTATTGAGTAGTTGGTAGGTATCTATAGACTTGAAGTCATCTCATATTTCATTACTGGTTTATCGGCCTGCCGTAAGGACAGGAAGGAAGCTAATCACATTGTCAATGAGCCATGGAGAGATTATGAGGTTTGTGTCAGAGATTTGTCTCCAGACAATTAACCTAGCAGATTTGCGATAAAAAGGTGAAAAAGCCATTTTGTCAAGTTGAGCTAAAATCACCGTTTCTCCACGGAATTTCCTGACTGAACACTCTACAGTCATGGATTCAGTAGGGCGACCCTGCTCCAGGCCTCAAATCGTGTTCAAAACGATTTACAGGAGAGCTTGATCCAACATTTTTCAGGGAAGGAAGGCGCGGCCGCAGGCAGGGAAGTCGCGGGCTGTTCGCACGCCCAACGCAACACTCAGCTTAGTGTATCGAAGACCATAGCGTCTGCAAGAGTTTAGTTCGATGCCCAGATGTACTTTGAACCTATGGATGAGGTGTCAAATAAATCAACGGTCCAGCATCTGTGATGGGAGAGAAATGTGAACCACAAGATTTGGTTCAGCCATTGGATGAGCTTTAAATAGGGTCCTGAAGAATTGAAGTGCATTATGGCCTTCAACTTCATTAAAAATTTTCATACTGAAAGTTGAGTTGGGTCCCTTCACAAGTGAGGAGTGAAGTTTCTTCAAAGTGAAGAAACAGTTCAAAAGCTCAAAAAAGTCCCTATTTTTGGGTCCTTTGCCCGTTTTGACCCAAACGAAAGGCTATAACCTCCAAACGAAGGGCACCCAGACTGTACCTGCAAGTACGGTACAGCAAAACAGAGCGGTTGTAGCGGAGAAAGTGTTTGGAGTATGCCAGAAGTAGTTTCACCATTCCACTGGGCACGTTGTTGGGAATTGACGACTGAGTGCATTTCGGAAGGCGACACCGATTTGGCTTTCAAATTGGTGGAAAAGCGGCGAGTGGCCTGGTAAGAAAAAAAAGTGCAGGTCATTATTTTCAACTTCTGACATCACTGTTGGCCTCGACATACTGTTCTTAACCTAAGGCAGAAGTTTTAAGCAGTTTTGCGATGGCAAACATGGGAGAGTCCATTTTGAGTGAAAGTAGCAAATTGGACGGGATTTCCAACTATGCAATGTGGAAATTCAAAATGAAAAACATACTGATGGAGAAAGATGTGTGGGAAGTCGTCACAGGTGATGAGAGAAGGCCGCCAAATGAAGCAGGCGTCAAAGTGTTCGACAAAAAGATGAGGAAAGCTTTGACCTTCATTATGGCCCTCATGGGCCCGCATAAATCTGTGTGGATTAAATCCAAGATGTTCTTTGCTCTTGCAACACCTCCTTTATTGAACTTCTCTCAATGCTGCTTCCCATATATACAAGGTTTGCACATCGATTTCAAGTGATCTTCTATTGTAGGCAATCCTGTTACCATCTCCAATTTTCTCATCAAACTGAGGCTTCCCAAGTTCAAGTGACCAAGCCTCTTGTGCCACAACTCAGTTTTCGAAGGAACGGATGATACAAGTCCATGTTGCCCCTTGATTCTAGCATTCAACCTGTACAATTTTGTATTGGGCTCTCTTACTCCATTCACAATAACT
Organism: Diphasiastrum complanatum; assembly: GCA_029204225.1. Lineage (NCBI taxonomy): Eukaryota > Viridiplantae > Streptophyta > Lycopodiopsida > Lycopodiales > Lycopodiaceae > Diphasiastrum > Diphasiastrum complanatum. The sequence continues at coordinate 69,012,436 of CM055095.1, read as the reverse complement.
TTGAACTTTTGGTTCGCATCCTTCACAAAGCAACGATCATGGGCAAATTCTACTTTCAATTTTTGATCAGTAATGACTCCAACAGAAAGTAGATTTTTCTTCAAACCTGGTACGTAAAGTACCTCCCTGATCATCCTGCTTTTGCCATCAGGCAGTTGGATTGAAACTGTGCCTATCCCCTTGATCATGCACACTTCACCATTTGCTTGTGAAACAGATGTCCCATTATCCAATGCCTTCAAACTACTGAGCCAGTTCTTGTTACCTATCATGTGTCTTGTGGCTCTTGAGTCAATATACCATGCTTGATCATCTTGACTAGATGAAAATGCAAATATGAAGATGCTAGAGTCTTCAATCTCACCTTCATCGACAAGGTTACCTGTTTGTTTTGGTTTCCCCTTGCCTTGTTTCGCCAGGAATTTGCGACATTCACTCTTCCAGTGGCCCTTTTTACCACAATGGAAGCACTTGCCTTTCTTTTTAGTTTTGCTGGAAGATCCCTCATCCTCTTGAGACTTGGCAAATTGTTGTTTAGTCTTCTTCTTGCCCTTGCCCTTGCCTTGTTTTTGGCATATTGCAAGTGCCTGATCATCAGTATTTTGACGTCTAGCTTTCACCATTTCTCGTCGTTGCTCTTCCTGCATCAAGATTCATGTGAGCTCGTCAAAGCTTGGAAATATTTCTCTTGATGCTATTCCACTCATAAACATCTGATAGGATTCTGCAATGCCGCATAATGCATTATGCACCAGTTCCACATCACGTATGCGCTCTCCAATAGAATGCAGTTCATCTCTCATTGTCTTGATTCTGGTCATGTACGTCTGAATGTGCTCTCCTTGCTCCATGCGGGCACTATTCAACTTTGACTTCAGAAACATGATTCTTGACGGGTTTGACGTCTCAAACTGCTCCTTTAGCACATCCCATGCCTGTTTGGGTGCAATAGCATCACAAATGTGGGTAATGATGTGATCCTTCACTGACAAGTACCATGTCCTTAGGAAAAGCCTTCTATTTCATGACCTTTATTGATGATATGTCACGTAAGACATGGATCTACTTCTTGAAGAAGAAATCAGATGCTTTTGATAACTTCGAAAACTTCAAAAACTTGGTCGAAAATCAGACAGGTAAGAAGATCAAAGTCCTAAGATCAGATAGTGGAGGTGAGTATAATTCTAATGACTTCAATGATCTTTGTGATCAATGTGGAATTAAAAGACAATTTATGCAAGCTCATACTCCTGCTCTCAATGGTGTAGCTGAGCGCAAAAATCGTACGATTGTGGAAAGTGCCAGATCTATGCTAGCTGAGATGAAATTACCAAAAGATTTTTCGTCAAAAGCATGTAGCACGGAAGTCTATCTTCAAAATAGAAGTCCTACCATTGCCATACCAGAAATTACACCTGAGGAAGCATTCACAAAGAAGAAGCCAAAGGTGAACCACTTGCGAATCTTTGGATGTAAGGCCTTTGTACATATTCCTAAGGAAGAAAGATGTAAACTTGATGTAAAAGCTATCAGGTGCATATTCCTAGGATACGATGATCGCGTGAAGGGCTATAGATGTCTTGATCCAGTCGAAAAAAAAATCCATATAAGCCGAGATGTTATCTTTGATGAATCCAAGATGTATGAAGACGAAGATGATGAGAAGATAGACACATCCAATAGGAAAAATGGTATAGTGAGGATACCACCTGATAATGATCCATTCATTGACCTTCCGAGTGATGAACATGAGGATACATCTCAAGATACTACTACTCAACCTCATGAAACAGGTTGGAGAGGTAGGGACAAACCTTTTGGTGCAAGAAGGATTGAAATTGCAGGTGACAAACGCAAGGAGAAGGATGTACCGTGGGATACATTTTCACCAGGAAGCCGATCACTTGACAGAAAGCTCTCTAAGTGGTTTGAGAGATTGATGAAGAGCCGCGATATAGATGACTTTCCAGGATCATCTAACCAGGGAGAGCTACGAAGGTCAACAAGAGAGAAGATACTACCTGAAAGGTATGAAGCAAATTATGCTCTGTTATCTAGCATTATTCAAAGCAAAGAACCTTCGACTTATGGTGAAGCGAAGGATGATGACATTTGGATCAAAGCCATGGGAGAGGAGGTGGAGTCAATTGCTAAGCATAGCACATGGGACTTAGTAGAACCACCAGTTGGCAAGAAACCCATTGGTTGCAAATGGGTATATAGAACTAAGTACCATGCAGATGGAAGCATAGCAAAGCACAAAGCAAGATTGGTAATCAAAGGGTACGCACAAAATAAAGGCATTGACTATGAGGAGACCTTTGCGCCGGTGTGTAAGTGGAATACTCTACATCTACTTATTGCTTTAGCTTCACATTTTGGTTGGCCTTTGCATCAGATGGATGTGAAATCTGCTTTTCTAAATGGTGAGTTAGAAGAAGAAGTGTTCATGGATCAACCTGAAGGCTTTGTAACGAAAGGACAGGAAAATAAAGTATGTCGCTTGAAGAAAGCGCTTTATGGTCTTAAACAAGCACCACGTGCGTGGTATAGCAGGATTGATGCCCACTTTCATTCAAAGGGGATGGTGAGAACACATTCTGATACAAATCTATATGTCTTATGCTTTGATGGTATGGTTGCTTTGATTGCTCTTTATGTTGATGACTTGATTATTACGGGAAATAATCAAGAGATGATAGACATAATCAAGAAAGACCTCATGAAACAATTTGAGATGACGGATCTCAGCCTGATGCATTGCTGCCTTGGAGTAGAAGTGTGGCAAAAAGGACATGAAGTGGGTTTAACACAGGTGAAATATGTCAAAGAGTTGTTGCACAGGTTTAGATTGCAGGATTGCAAACCAGTAAACACTCCTATCGAACTAGGTTAAAAGCTTTCTAAGCTTGATGAATCACAGTCATTTGATGCTACGCTATATGGACAGTTAGTAGGGAGCTTGATTACCTTACCACAACTAGACCAGATATATGCTATTTTGTTGGCATTGTAAGTCACTTTATGGCAGCACCTACAGAAACGCATTGGAAAGCAGCTAAACGCATTTTGCGTTATGTGAAAGGAACATCAGAGTATGGCTTGATTTACAGGAAGCATGATGGTTTACCTGAGTTGTGTGGCTATGTGGATGCGGACTGGGGAGGTGACTATGATGATCGTAGATCCACCACAGGATATATATTCCAGTTTTATGGTAATTGCTTTTCCTGGTCTAGTAAGAAGCAAAGTACAATTGCTCTTTCCACCACAGAAGCAGAGTATAAGGCAATGTGTAGTGCTGCATAAGAAGCTATATGGTTGAGACAGATCTTGGAAGAGATTGACATAAGGCGGAAAAATCCCACAACTTTACATAGCGACAGTCAGAGTGGCATTCAGCTAGCAAAGAATCCAGTGTTCCATGCGAGAACTAAACAGATTGAGATCCAATATCACTTCATACGTGAAAGGTTGCTAAGTCGTGAAATTCATGTTGTTCATTGTAGCACAGAAGAAGAACTAGCTGATATTTTCACTAAGCCACTTACTGGAGAAAAGTTTGATAAGTTTAGATCAAAACTTTCTGTATTTAAAGTTTGTTGACTTTAAAGCTATGTATATGACTGTATAAAAAGTGACTCTACTTTAAGGGAGAGAGTTAGAATTAAAGTTAGAATCATTGTGTTACTGTACAGTGGGTCCTATCAGTGGATAAGGATCAGTTGGCCTCGCCACGAGGCAAGTCGACGGGACATGTGTTCCGCCAACGGCAACCTGGGTCATGCATGGGTTGCCTGAGTGAACAACTATATGTACAGTGTAATTTCATTTTGAGAAATATAGTTGCTATGTGAGCTTGCTGAGGAGAGTGATTTTCTGTCTGTGTTACTGTGTAGCATGATCTGTGTTCCTGTGCAAAGCAAATTCTAAGTGTTAGATCCTCCATTCATGTTGAAATCTAAACTATACTATCGCTCTCATGGGAACGAACCTACGCGTGACAACTAACTCCGTCTCTTTGATGCTAGATTGACTAGATCTTGGATTCAGGTTAGGCAAGGAAAGAAACCCACTACAATTTTGGCGCCATTGCCAGGGAGCTACGCCAATTTTTCAGTTTGCAGCATGTTTGCTGATGGTTAGCTTGCATTAGGCATCTTGTCGTGTCATGAATAGTGTTAAAACTTCATTGTAGGGATAGTTTGGGATTGATTTTGCTAGATTTTGAGTGGATTTGCTTGTTTGAAATCTAAGCTGATTATTAAATAGGAAAAGCTATTCAGATCACTAATCTTAAGATCCATTTGGATCTGAGATATTAGAGAAAATAACAAAAATCGATCAAATCTGTCAAAATTGGTCAAAAAGAGACAAAAGGCGTCATCAGAGCCCAGAACTTTTTACCCTCTTTCAAGAAACCTTCGCCGAGTTGCAGACACCTTTGGTTTTGTTTACAAAACCTTCAGTTTGAAGGGCAAAGATTAATTCCCAACATATTTCCAGAAACATCAAGAAAACCACCAAAAAACACCAAAAATTATCAAAATCCTAAAAAATACAGAAAAATATCAGATTTCTCTAAATCCAAAAAAATGCCAGATATGGGTTTCTCACGGAGTGGTGCTTGGACATGTGATATCAAGACATGGTATTGCCACTGATTATTCTAAGATCAAAGTTATTGTGGAATTGCCATGGCCAGCAACAATTCGAGGAGTTTATGTGTTTATGGATCATGCGACCTACTATCGAATTTTTATTATCTTCTTTGCGAATTTAGCACGACCTATATACAAATTAACTACTGTTCCTATTTGGACAGTAGAGGCGTTAGAAGCCTTTGAAAAGTTAAAAAAAACATTATCTTCAGCACCATTACTGCGTTCTCCAGATTGGAATTAGAGTTTCATGTTCATACAGACGCCTCAAAATATGCCATTGGATCAGTTTTGATGCAACCAGGTGACTATAAGAAGGATTATCCTATACGATTTGCAAGGAGACAGCTTACAGATCCAGAGAAGAATTATTCAACAACAGAATGTGAAGCGCTAGCCATGATTTTTTCTGTTTGAAAATTTCGTCACTATCTCATGGAAACGCACTTTGCATTTTATACGGATTATCAACCATTACTTTACTTGGTAAATAAGACGTGTAATACTGGACGTATTGCAAAATGGTTATTATTATTGACTGAATTTGACTTTTGAATTGTGGTCAAAAAGGGGAAGCAACATTATCTAGCCGATCACGTTTCACGAACTGAATCTGCACCAGTTAATACTGAAATGGATGATGAACTGCCAGATGTTGCATTGTTCTATGTTGAAGTAGTACCTGAGTGGGCGACAGATATTGTTGAGTACCTGATGCTAGGACAACCGAATGACTCTTTGACAAAAGTACATAAAAGACAATTGATTCATAAGGCTCAACGTTATCAATTAATTGCAAGACAATTGTATCATCGTGGATCAGATAATATTTTACAAAAATGCGTTTTACCGCGTGAAGTACCAAATCTAATCATGTTTTCACATGATGGCATGGGTGGAGGACACTTCTCTACAGATATTACTGTTCGCAAACTTTTGCGATCCGGTTGTTGGTGGCCTACGCTTCATAAAGACACAGAAAATTTTATTCAGACATGTGATGTCTGCCAGCGAGCACGACGGCCTACTCGACATAATTATGAACCCTTACATCCGGTTTTATTGCAAGCACCATTTGAAAAATGGAGACTGGATTATGTTGGTACTATTCATCCCGTTGCTCAAGGATCTCAGGCTTGCTACATTATCGTCGCAACTGATTATATGACCAAGTGGGTTGAATCCAAAGCTGTGAAAGTAGCTGATGCGAAATCTATAGCCAAGTTTCTATATGAAAATATTATAATCAGATTTGGATGTCCGATCAAAATTGTCAGTGATCGGGGTACACACTTTGTTAATCAAACAATAAAGTGTTTACTGGAAGATTTTTTTGCTATACACAGATTTAGTACTCCCTATTATCCCAGAGGGAATGGCCAAGCTGAATCTTCCAATAAGATTCTCTGAACCATTATGACAAAGATAGTTGAAGCGAGGCGGTTTGATTAGGAACATAAACTGTATGCAGCATTATGGGCATTCAAAACCGCTTACAAAAATAGTACAAATAAAACACCTTTTCAACTGGTTTATGGTCAAGATGCTGTTATGCCAATTGAATTTTTAATCCCATCTTTACGCATAGCAGCAACGGAATGATTAAATGATGATCAGTCTTTACAACTTCGCCACGATGCGTTGCACAAATTATGTGAAACCCGATTGATGGCAGTTCATGCCTTAGCAGTAGAGAAAGCCCGCCGCAAGGCATGGCACGATCGACAATTGCATAAGAAAGATATGGAAGCAGGAGATCTTGCATTGATGTACAAAACCAAGCTAATCAAGGGTAAGTTGAAGTTTACTGGGGAAGGCCCATATAAAGTGAAGGAAATCCTGAACTATGGCGCAGTAATTCTTGAGCACTTGGATGGAAAACGATTTGATACTTCGGTGAATGGCAACCGATTACGCAAATTTTGATAGCCTGCTCCGCTAGTTTAGCAAGTCTGATCTCAATATATTTTTTTAGTTTTTTTGTTTTCAATTTTTTGTTTTCAATATTTAATTTGTTGACTTTTTTTTTGAAAAAAGACAGTTGAAAAAAAAAAAACTGGAGCAAAGGATCTATGTTTTAGGATCCGAAAACACTCTGATCAGTCAAAAAATTGTCCAGCTGGATCGAGAGGTGAAGATAGCCAAGCAACATAAAAAAAAGGCTAAAAGCGAAAAGACATTGGCCCAACAACAAGCTGATCGCTTGGAAACCTACATCAGCTCCCTGCAAAATGCCCTGACAACTGCACAAGATCAGGTAGATAAGGTAGTGCAAGATGCCAAGCAACAGGTGTAGCTGCTGAAGGGGCAATTACAAATGGCCGAACAAGATCACACATGGCTTCAAGGTAAATTGGATGCGACCACCCTTGAGCGTGATGCATATCTGCAAACACAAATACCCGATCATCCGATCACATCGACGGAGATTGCATATTTGTTCAAGAAAGTAGAAACATACAAAGTGGCCCTTCAGGGATTCCAAGGCCGCTTTGATAGGTTCAAAGGAGCAACTTCAACCGAGCTGGCAAAGGCAAAAGAGACCATCAACGCCTATGAAAAAGCCGCCACTCAAGTGTTGGAAGCAGGACCACAAATCTCCGTCCCGGTCATGTCGCAATTCTCCCCTTCGTGCCAAGAAGCTGTACAGATGGATACAGGGGTTGATTCGAGCATGGACCAGGGGGGAGCTCTAGATCTAGCAGATCAACCGCCAACTATACCGGCAGTACAAGCGGGTCCATCCTCATTAAGGACAAGCCATTTATTCAAAAGGCCCATCAGCGTCGAGGACCAGATCTAGACCTTCTTAAAGCAGCATCCACATGAGTCCTCGCGTGGTGGATGGGTTTTCAAATTTAAGACCTCCGAGATTGAGTCCGAAAAAGAATTGGACAAAATACCTGCACTGGGAGAGCAGCCGACATGGAGAATCACGATTTTTGAGAAAACTCCGAAACCAACTAGGAGTTACGTCGCCAGCCCTCGCTAGTTGCAAGTAGATCCTTATTACGTGCCAATGCCGTGAAGACAAAAATGGAAAGATTTGGGATTGGCTATGAATAAAATCACCATCCATATGCCCAGTTGGCCAATCATCCACCAGTCTTACAGCTGGAATATTTCAGTGGATTTCCACTGGGCCTTACAGGCATATCAGAGAGAGTATGTCCACAATCGGCAATGTTTACGAAAGATCTAACTCTGTTGGCATCAGTGGCAACCAAATGGGACGATTGTCTTCCTACCCTAGCATTTGATCCAAATAAGCCGATGGCCTCAGAGCAAATCAAAGATCAGCTGTCGATTGCTTGACTGTATTTTCATGCGGCTATGATGGGAGGCTCTTGGGAATCCCGCTTCACCTCATGGACAACTTCCAAGTGGATTGCCGGAGCCCACCGTTGTTTCCTGCCGCATAATTTGGATTTCAATACTACACGTCTTGACTTTATGGAGAAGGTGTAGTATTATTTAATTAAAATTCGGCGCGAAGCCAATAAAAGTTCCCAATAACTGCATATTGCAGGTGTCGTGGGACCGCCACCAGTTTTGGTGGGAGATACTGTTGGAGGGTTTGCGGATCCCAAGGCAACTCTAACCCTAGTTAATAAGTGAGAGGGATTTGGAACCCTATGTGTGTAAGTCCAACCCAGTGATCACATAGTTATTTGATTAATTAGAATGTTAATAAAAGGACTTTAGGCCTTTTTGTGGGACTTTTAATGTTGCAGGGCCTAAATGTCAAGTTAGTGAATAAAGTTGGGTTTCCCTCCAATTTTGATGGTTCCCACACTTTTTTAAATTTGAATAAAAAGAGAGGCAAGACTGGACCAATAGGATTCAGAGGCCAGGGTCCTCCTCTCTACTATAAAAAGGGACCAACTCGAGTTGCTCCTGATGTTCATTTCCTCATTTCAATAAAGCAGATTGGTTCTCTCTAGAAATGGATTGATGAATGTCCTTGTTCTTCCTCTCTTCTCCTCCATTTCTCATGCTTTCTTTGGATTTTGCTAATTGTTGGATTTGATCATTATTGGGATTGCTATTTCTTATGCTTTTTGTGAGAGAGAAAGGGAGAGAGAGAAGAGTAAGTTTCTATCATTGTTGTTGATTTAGGATTAATGGAAGTAGGGTTAATGGATGTAGTGTTAATGCTTAGTGTTAATGGATGTAGTGTTAGATCCTCCATTCATGTTGAAATCTAAACTATACTATCGCTCTCATGGGAATGAACCTACGCGTGACAACTAACTTCGTCTCTTTGATGCTAGATTGACTAGATCTTGGATTCAGGTTAGGCAAACCCACTACAAACAATCTAAATGAGATCTGACAATCAATTCTCAACATCCGACTATCGCTCATTCAAAAGAACGATTGCTCACAAATCTACATTGTTGAAGTAGCCATAAGCGAACTTCAATCAATACCGACTTACAACAACACAGTGAACTCTTTAGGATGTGTAAGAACGAACATTCTGTAGTGATAATAAAATAGTGATTCCAAATTTCATGATCACAATTAAGTTTAGAACAATTGTTTAGTTCAATTACGAGACAGCCAATGAATTTAAATACAATTTCAACATCGAATTTTACAGAAAAACGCACACGGCAGTATTGAAGCTAAAAGTTCTGTCTGACCAAAGTTATCAGACACATAACACATCTGACAAAGCGAGACTGTCAACTGTAAATATAGAAGCACTCAACATTCAAATAGCATATGAAAGCGAAGAGCAAAAAAAACTTAAAGACTCAAAACTCTTCATTGTTCCTCCAAAAACTCGGTGGTTACAATGGAACTTGTATGGAGTACTAATAGATGTCCGAGTGGAAATGTACTCATCTCTTCACAACCAATGTGTCGGTTCTTATTTATACTTACTTAAATGATTATTACTAATAAGAAAATTACATCTGTATAATTCATGATGTGGCATCCTAGTCACACGACCTTGCTCCAATAAGGAACAAGTAGTGGAAGGTTGCAACATTTACATAAGGTGCAAATTGTTTGAGTCATCAAGAATATTCTCTTTAGGGGTGTTGGAGAAAGAGGGTTTGTGAGTGTGAGAAACTAAAATAGCTCGAAAAGAAATTGAACACGAAAAGAAGCAAACTCAAAACTCGAACAAGAACGAACTCGAACGGAAAGTGTTCATGCACAGCAGAATGAGCTATATTACTCTTTCTCTAAGCATGGCTACACCTATCAGAAATGAACAGAACGTTAGTGATAGAAATCACGACCGATCTGATTACGTAGCCAAACATTAAAAAAACATCAGAAGAATAATTTGTCGTGAACAGCTAGACAAATTATTAGTCACGAATGATTCGCGAAGAGCTAAACTGAACTCGACTGATAATCAGTTGCGAATTAGTCGTGAAAGACAAGACTATATATTTGTCATCAACAGCTAGACTAATAATAATTCGCTAAGAACAAATTACTAGATTGAGCAACAAGAGAGTTAGACAGACTGAAGAAAAGCATAGCAATATTCACACAAATCTGAATGCGAATCAACCGAGTTGTTATTAGATTAAGTATAACAAAATATACATGTCAATAATGACGTGGAACGCAAGACAATAGCAGATGAAACCGCGTGCTCTACAAAGCTAATTCAATCTATAAAAAGAGATGAACCTATTACTGACAATACAAAAGAATCACTGCACAAGGCATCTACTTTGTCTATCTTTGATAAGCTTTTGATGCTATTATTTTCACACGCTTTTGAATACGCAAGTGGTATTCAATATATACACAATTTTACAGGTGTGCACATGAAAAAAGTACAAAGTGGATGTGTTATATGTAGGAGATCGTGGGTGGCTGCTGTCGTTGTGAAATCTATTAGCACAGTTGCGTGGGATGAGCATGAAAAGGGTCGTGATATCAGCCTTTGCTGAAATGAACGTTGGTGAAGATGCAAAAAATGCGACACTCTGACAAAATGCCTTAGGATTTGATTTACAGGGTGCCTTCGTTTTTCCTAGGGCACCTTCGACATTTTGTAAGGCAGTGTCGCAGTTTTTGTCTTTTTCGCTTGTGGAAATTTACTTGTATTTATGCAGATAGTCGATTTTTTGCCTGTCTTATTTTATATGTAAATATGCAGACACTGTGCGACAACATGAGTAAAACTGCAGCATGAATGGAGGTAGATTAAAATAAAATTTAGGAGAGTAGAGGAGATAAAACCAACACCTCCCTTAATCTGGATCCGTAAATGCCTTGATCTTCAGACTGAGCAATGCCTTTGTTGTGTGTATTGACACTTAATTTGTTTTGCAATTCGCAACAAATTATTCATCTAGCGCTTCATCCATTTAAATGTTTGGCTACGTAATCTAGAATGATTGTGATTTCTATCAGTAAAGTTCTGTTCATTCTGATAGGCGTAGTCATGCTTATGGAGAGAGTCAAATAATTTATTCCGCTGCGCACGAACATTTTGTGTTCGAGTTTGCTTCTCGTTCGTTTCTTGTTTGAGTTCGTTTCTCGTTCGTGTTCGTCATTTATTCTTCCTCATGGTATCAGAGCAATCTTTATAGCAAGTAATGTGTTGATCCTCTGAAACCAAGCTCTGGCAGACTGTTTCAGGCCATAAAGTGCTTTGTGGAGTTTACAGAAATGATTCTTTATATCTTTTGAAATATATCATTTGGGCTAGATCATGTAGATGTCTTCTTGTATAACTCCATTCAGATAGCTTGTTTGCACATCAAGGTGATGTACTTTGAGGTCTGTAGCTATAGCATAAGACAGGAGTGCTCGGGTCGACGAATGCTTGAGTACTGGACTGAAAGTCCCGCTGTAGTTGATGTTGGGGATCTGAGTGAATCCTTGTGCTACCAATCTTGCTTTCCTTCGATCAATTACTCCATTGGCATTGTAGTTATCTTAAATATCAATTTGCAATCAATGATATTGCAGTCAATAGGAGCTTCGACTAGTGACCACGTCTGATTCTTGATCAGAAAGGAATACTCTTTGTCCATAGCTTCTCTCCAGAGATCAGACTCTGGTTGGCTGAGTGCCTCTTCGACTGTCATCGGTTCTTGTATCAAGAGACATGCAAACTCAGGAGTATATCTTGTGGGTTGTGCGCACACTCGGCTTGATCTTCTGGGAGGATTCGAGTGATGAACCACTCCTGGGACTTGCTGCTGGGTAGCAGCAACGTCTTCGTCTGATTCGCTGTAAAAACGTAGGTTGACAATGTGGACAGTCGTGTCAATGGCAAGTGATGAAAGTTCTCCTGGAGCAATATCCTTGCCTTTGATGTTGACGAAATGATCCTCGATAAAGATTGTATCCCGGCTATACAAGATTTGCTGGGTATCAAGATCATACAGCTTGTATGTATTATCAGATCAAGTATATCCAATCAAGATGGTCTTGAGACCTTGGAAGTCCAATTTCTTCCTCGTCTCTTTTGGGATCTATGCGTAGGCAACATATCCAAACACTCTTAAGTTCTTCACAGAAGGCTTACAGCCTATCCACACCTCGTGGGGTGTCTTGCCTGAGAGGGCCTTGGTTGAACATCTATTTTGGACATAAGCTACAGTGGAGATAGCTTCGGCCCGGAATCTCTTGGGCAGCGATGCATGTGCTAGCATACATTTGGCTGATTCAACCAGGGTTCCTCTCGGCTAAGCCATTAGACTGAGGATTGTAAGGAATGATGAATTGCTACTCAATGCCTTGGCTTTGACAGTACTCCTTAAACTCGATAGAGATGTATTCTCCACCATTGTGTGACCTTAGGGCCTTGATTGTCCTTCCAATCTCCTTCTATGCACGCTCCTTAAAAATTTTGAAACAATTGAAGGCTTTTGATTTCTTCTTTATAAAGTACACCATAGTCCTTCTGGAAAATTCATCAATGAAAGTGATAAAATTCTTTGCATCCTTCAGCGAAGGATTTTTCATCGGGCCACAAATGTCTAAATGTACAATGTCTAACAATCTTCTAGCAATATGTTGATGGCTTGATTTAAATGGTTTTCTAGTCTGTTTACCAACTAGACAGTCTTGACAGACATGTAACTCGACTTTATCACGAGGATAGTCGAGATCAAGAATAATAGATTGTCTAGACATTTGTTGTACAGCAGCATGATTTAAGTGACCAAGTCTATAATGCCAAAGTAAATTTTTATTTGCATGAATAGAAGTACCGAGCACCTAACTAGAGGTAGAAAAGCAATGACTTAATTTATACAAGTACTCATGCCTCTTTCCAAGTGCTAGGATATTTCCTATCAACTACTTTGCACTGATCACATTCAAATTCTACTCTATGTCCTAGATCTGTGATTCTGCTTACAGAGAGCAAATTCATAAATAAATTTGGTACATACAGGACTTTAGAAAGTACCTTAGACTGATCATTTGCAAAGCTTAATCTTACAGTACTTTCACCTTTGATAGCTTGTGTGCTATTGGCCAAGGTGAACATATTTCTTGGTACTGTAAGGTGTATAGGACTCAAAAGATCCAATGAGACTGGTCATGTGGTGAGTGTCTCCGGAATCCAAGAACCAAGAACTGTCGCCGGATGTTCCTTCATGGCTGGTTATGAAGGCATCATGATCCATTTCTTGAATAGGCTGTGGAGCTTCTGCAGCTGCATTTGCCACTTGATTCGACTTTCCCTTGTTATTGTTCTTTGCTTGCAGTATCCGGCAATCTTGAATTTCATGGTTGTTTCGCTTGCAGTATCTGCAGAACAACTTCTTCTTCATCTACGGATTCGAATGTTCTTTGTGTTGTGCTAGTTTTTGGTCTGGCTTTGACTGCTTCAGGCCTTTCTTCTTCTTCTGCTTAGTCATGCTCTTGTTGGTGTATAAAGCGTGAGAATCAGTTGAGGAACTTAAGGCTTCGTTCTTCCACATGTCTTCCTGCAACAACATAGTAATGACTCTCAAAAGAGTCAGTTCTAGATGTTTCGTGATGATCATCACCCAACTGTCATATGAGCTTGGCAAGCTTGTAAGCAGTTGCATCACGCTTGATCATCTATGATAGATCCAATAGCGGCCATTTGCCTTAGCAGGTTCTTGAATTGATTGATGTGATTCTACAGGGAATCACCATTTGCCATCTTGAGGGAGTAAACTTTCTTCCTGAGATGTAGCTTGGAAGCTATATCTCGCACTTCATATAGTGTGCTCAAGATGTCCCAGACTTCTTTCGATGTCTGGGCCTCGGATACATGGCTGATCGGGATATCCATAATGTTGAGAATGATCGGCGCGAAAGTCTTTCCATCCTTCAGCTTCCATCTGGCGATTGCTGCGTCGTCTACTTCAGGTTTCTCTTTTGCACCTGTAACAACATCATACAATTCTTTAGCCATTAATATAGTTTTCATCCTAAATTTTCACAGATGGTAATTTTCTCCATCAAGCTTGTCCATGATGGGACTGGCTTTCCCTTGGGAATCCATGTGGAAGATTAGTCTAAGTGATAGGAAAAACTATCAGTGACCTAAGTATGAAAATCTGGTACTGAACTACAGGACAATAAGACAATTACTCTATCGGCTAGTAGAGTTTTGCACTGTGGAAGCTTATCAGGCTACGAAAAATAGCTTTGATACCATGTTGGAAGAAGAGGGTGTGTGAGCATGAAAAACTAAAATAGCTCGAAAAAAAAACGAACACAAAAAGAAACGAACTCGAAACTCGAACAAGAAACAAACTCGAACGAAAAGTGTTCGTGCGCAGCGAAATGAGCTATATTACTCTTTTTCTAAGCATGACTACGCCTATAAAAAACGAACAGAATGTTAGTGCTAGAAATCACGGTCGTTCTGATTATGTAGCCAAACATTAATAAATAAAACACCAGAAGAATAATTTGTCGCAAATAACAGCTAGACAAATTATCTGTTGCGAATGATTTGCGAAGACCTAGACTGAACTCGACTAATAATCAGTCGCGAATGATTCGCGAAAGGCAAGACTAAATATTAGTCGTCAATGACTAGACAAATAAGAACTCGCTAAAAATAGATTACCAGATTGAGCAATAAGAAAGTCAGATACAATGAAAATAAGCATAGCAATATTGACACAGATCTGAACGCAGAACAAAAGAGCTATTATTAGATTAAGTATAGTAAAATATACATGTAAATAATGCAGTAGAGCACAAGACAATAGCGGATAAAACCACGTGCTCTACAAAGCTAATTCAATCTGTAAAAAGAGATGAACCTATTACTGACAATACAAAAGAATCAATGTGCAAGGCATCTACTTCGTCTATCTTTGATAAGCTTCTGATGCTATTATTTTCATACGCTTTTGAATACGCAAGTGGTATTCAATATATATACAATTTTACAAGTGTGCAGATGAAGAAAGTACAAAGTGGATGTGTGGTTTGTAGGAGATTGTGGGTGGCTGCTGTCGTTGTCAAATCTGTTAGCACAATTGCATGGGATGAGTATGAAAAGGGCCGCGACGTCAGCCTTTGCTGAAATAAACGTTGGTGAAGATGTGAAAAATGCGACACTCTGACACAATGCCTTAGGATTTAATTTACAAGGTGCCTTCGCTTTTCCTAGGGCACCTTTGGCATTTTGTAAGGCAATGTTGTCTTTTTCACCTATCACAAATCACGTGTAAAAACACAATGTTGCGTTTTTCGTCTTTTTTGCCTGTGGAAATTTACTTGTATTTATGCAGACAATCGAGTTTTTTGACTGTCTTATTTTACATGTAAATATGCAGACTGTGCAACAACATGAGTAACAGCATGAATGGAGGTAGATTAGAATAGGATTTAGGAGAGTAGAGGAGATAAATCCAACAAGGGGTGATCTTCTTTTTAAAGTATATGTTGTTTCATATTTGTCCCTTGTTTAAACGTCCTTCCTTTAAGTTCATTCGATTTGGTGTTGGCTGTTTGATATAACAATATGGACTTTGTTGCATCATTTAGATATTTCTTTTTATTCAGATGATTGTCTTAATTATTTGAATAAGTTAATTTGTCTTGTGCATCATATTAATAATATTTCACAAAAAATGCATGTAATAGGATATTACATATTTTCCCTCTCAAATGTGAAGTGACCTCACGAACAATCTAGATCATGAACAATTTCAAAAGACTTTTGAAAGATATTTTTTCATTCATTCCATAAAGGATCTCAAAAATTCATAGACCATAACAAAGTCTTTTCTATTGAATATATACAAAGATATGTACATTAAATCAGATGCATTTTGAAGTCTCTTAGAGAGCTTCTCATCAATTTCAATCTATCTTTGGATCTTTAGTTGTTTGGCTTTGTGGTACTACCCGATAATTCGATTTTTGAACATAGATAAATTGATCCACAAAAATGTTCTGTCATATACAACAGCTGCAATCACTTCGCCTTCAAGCATGTCTTTGCGTGGTAAGACATCCTTCAGCAGGTTAGCATTGATCTTAAAAAATGAACCTTTGAGATATAGGCTCTGCATGGCTTCAAGCACTTTCACAACAAAATTGCCGAGTCCATTCACCGAACATGTGATATATTTCTTGTGATATTTATGGGCTCGCTTATTCCCAATGTTGCAGGCCATATTCTCGAAGTGCAGGTGGTAGTTATCCTCCTAGTCGATATAGACTCCATAGTTTTGAATAGGAAACATCAATATCTTGAAGCAAGTTCTCTCTTTCGAATAGCGCAAAATTTGATTTTTCCTTTGGCTTCAAGAGATCGAATTGGCAATGACAAAGCCAATAATTGATTTTTCCTTTGTAATAATCATAAAATTCCATCTCTTTTTGTTTTAAATAATGTAAAGCGTACATTAATGTACATCCTATATATATTTCTACACAGTGTGTAGGGAATAACCAAAAATTTGCCCTATAAAATTCTCCAATAGAGGCATCCTGTCTGTTCAATGTCGAGCTTATTCCAAAGAATTAAAAATCTATTTTGTCCAAGGGGGTTATTCAATCATTATGTCTGGCAAAAAAGCACACACCACTACAAATCAACGCTAAATTGCAGAGACATCCAAACTCGAACTTTATTAAGAAATTTTTTGAATTCTATTGCAAGTACCTTTTATGGTCTCTTTGACTTGGTTAATCTGGTTCGCTTGGCTCTCTGGGTATCCTATGTAGTATCTAGTGCAGCTTCGAGCTCTTTGGTGTAGATTGCATCCTTCATGTCTCGTTGCAAGACCTCGTACTCCCTCTTTAGTCTATCGTTCTCAGCTACACAATTTTTGAACTCTTCGTGTGCTTCGATACATGTGTAGTTGAGAAGTGTAGTGTTGTCGAGGTCCGTAGTCTGTACATTCTTGCCCTTCTACAAGCTAGCTACCTCAACCATAAGCTCTTCAATATGTTTAACTGTCTGAGTGTATTCTACGTGTGCTTCCACTCTAGAGTAGTTGGCTTCGGTCAACTCTTTTAAATCGATTAGCTCTTCTTTGAACATGTACTTTTCTTGGTACAAATGTTGAAGGAGCTCTTTTTGGAAGACATCCTAAAATAGTGTATGTGTCTACTACCATTTGCTAGCGTCTACTTTGATGTTGCCCAAGTCAATGCAGCACAACAGCATTGCTTCGACACTTATTTTTGTCAGTCTCTCATTGTCGAATTGTTGTTGTAGGTCCTCACTCTTCTTCTGGCAGAATTCTACCTTATTATGGAGCGCATTTCGCTCTACATCAAAACTGGTTATGTGCTTTTGAACAGTACTTATTTTCTCGTTCTTCTTGTCCAATTTGGACTGAATGAATAAAAAATATTCATGCACTTTGCATAATGTAATTTTGAACTTTTCGTTGTTCTAGCTCGATAGTGTTGAGCTGAGACAACAGTTTCATCATCTTCTTTTTCAATTCACTATTTTGCCCTTCCAATTTGACAAAAGGTTGCCTTCGTTGATATCCTCTCTAGAAAGAGCAGGAGGCCCACTACAAGAAAATGTGGCAAAAATTGCGAAAAAAAATGGCAAAAATTGCTGAAATTTTCGCAATTTTAATTGCGGATTTATTTCCACAATTTGCTTCCGCAATTTGTTTGGCTGATATTTTTTGCCAGATTTTTTGGGCAAAAATTGTCAAAAAAAGTGCAGAAATTCATTTCTACAATTGTTGTGGCAAAAATTGCGCATATTTTTCCGTAATTTTTTGTGCAAAAATTGCGAAAAAAATTACGAAAATGAATTTTCGTAATTTTTTTCAAAATAGTGTCAAAAATTTGAGGAAAATAAATTCGGAATACAATATAAATTGCAAATTTATTTTCTGCAATTTTTATACACTATTTTAAAAACAATTGCGTAAATGAATTTTGCAATTGTTTTGACAATTTTTGCCAAAAAAATTACGAATAAATACCTGCAATTTGTTGGCTAAAATTGCAGAAAATATATCCAACCCTAAACCCTAAACCTCGATACCAAGTTCTTTACCTCAGATAACGGCTGAGCTAAACATGACTGCCGTGGCGTCGAATAGAGCTCCAACTGTTGCCGAGATCTATGTGGATGCTCATACTAGTAAAGGTTTTGGCAAACTAAAAGCAGGCGATTGGATCTCGACCTGTGGCTGAGACTTTGAAGGTAACACCCAACATGAGATATAATAACATATATTTTTTGAAATTATGGTTTAAATACATTTAATTTTGTAAAATGTAATGATGAACATATATATGATTGTGCATGTAAATTTGATTAGCTATGTTTTTTTTTTTTTGTGTAGAATGAAGATTTTAATTAATTATATGCTAGGATCAAACCCCGATGACAAAGTAATAAAGATTTTAGAAGAAAATAGTCAGGGACGAAAGAGAGTAAGAGACCTAAGTGTGTATAGAAAAGAGATGCAGTATTCTTCCCAAGTAGATGAAATGAGGAAGGAGATAGAGAGACAGTGAAAAAATGGAAGAACTCCAAAAGACTGTACAGATATAGATGAAGATGATGAAAAGTTTATCCCAGGTTAGTTTTCTTTCTCATTTATTCTCTCTCTCTCTCTCCATCTCTTTCTTTTGAAACTTGGTACGGTCCTAGCTATCTACATAAAGAGAGGGAAAGGGAGAGAGACAAAGAGAGAGAATGAGAGAATGAGAAAGAGAGAGAGAGAGAGAATGAGATATATTCCTTATTTCAGTTTTGATCATGCATCATGTTGCTGTAGAGGAGGATCCAATGCTACAATAGTTGGGTTCAGCTCAGTCGTTATCTACAATTAAAGAGATTTAACCTCACTTCTTTCTAAGAGTCTAATTATTGCATATGTACTTTGAGACATAAGACAATGCATGGGATGTCATGCTATAAATTGTGAAAGCCTTATAAAAAGTATGGACCTCATTAGAGAGATGGAGATAAGTTTTCTTACAATTTCATAATCTTTTTCGTATGTCATGTAGCGTGCAACTGTAGAGGCACTCAACAATAGACAAAAATAAATGACATCATGAAAAAAGAGATTTTGCATATCGGAGTATACAAATGCAAGTTTTGTTGTATACACACATATCAGTCTCATATTGATGCCCGCATATCCAGCTCAGCCAACATTCGACATCTTTTGTTGTTTTGATCTGCTAATTTTATTTTGTTGAATCAATTTCTAAGCAAATTATTGTACACACATCAAGCAAATGAATAATAAGTCAGTAATAAGATAAATAAATCATGCACTAACTAGAGATGACCAAGCATTCAAGTCAAATTTTGGTTTCAAAATACATAGATAAAACAAAAAAGTGCAATACAATTTGGAAAGTTTTGCTTTTTAAGTATTGACATAGAAGTTGCCATCTCTCCTTTTTCATCCAGTCAGGACATTTTGACATTAAATTTTCTGCCTCTACTTTATCAATGTCGTTCTTGAGTCTTTGTCTCAATGAACGAAAACTGGATGACAATTTGTCCTTGAAGTACTGTGATGAAAGCTAGCAATCATATTCTGCTTGTGATATGAAATAAAACTCATCAAACTATCTATTTCTCTCTCTCTCTCTCTCTCTCTCTCTCTCACACACACACACACACACACACATGATCTATATAAGATTCAAATAAAAGTAGAGTAGTACTAGCAATGCTTGACGAATTGCCTCGATTTGCACCTTTGGTACATCTCTAATTGTTGGATAATGTAGATTCAACTTGGCCTTCATCAACATGAGCATGCACATCTTATCTATCATTACTTTATCGTTGAAGGTGTTCTCAAGGGGATTAGGGAATCGTCTCTTTAAATCATCTATGACTCGGCGTTTCTCAGTGATAGGGACAGCCCTCAAGTCTCTAAATATATTCCTATCAAACGCCCCATGACAGAGCTCTCTCATGTAAGCTAGGACCTTCTTCACCTTAACATCCTCGACTATAGCCATTGACGTATCAATGTCATAGTATAATATCGGATCGGCTCTAGCAGGTGGGGCGTTGTAACCAGGTGGTGGTGCATCACGCACGGGTGAGTCATCTCTATATCTAGGCTCCTCGAAATTATTGTCACCTCCACAAGCAAAAAAACAACCACCTAAATGACTCTTACGTGGTGCTGACCTAGCAACGCGAGGTGTGGAGGTCTGAGGAGTGGACATATGTGGTGAGGGCCTCTATGATGGTACATGTGTCTCTCTGCCTAGCAGATGCACTACTTAACCAGTTCATACACTCTTCATAAGACGGAGACCCAAGAGATGGAGGGTCAGACATTTGCATATTAAAAATGAACTACAATTAAGATAACAATGATGAACATAAAACATAAAATTAACTATAACCACAAACCTAAACATAAACTTTATTCTCTTTTTATTCAATTTCTCTCTGATAATCCTTACCTTTGATCCACTGTTTCTAAATCTTTAACCCTAAATCTCTTATATCATGTCCTCATGTATACCCTTTCTATAAATCCTTTAATCTAAACTCTAAACGCTAAAGCCCTTTTAAACTATCTTACTTGTTTTCATGATTTTAAAAAGTTTATCTTTATCAAGCTGTAGCATATGATCTTCACATTATTTTAGAAAGTTTTAATTGAAAGAAAATACCCACAAACAAAGCAACAAGATTTTAACAAAACAAAACAACAATATTTCAACAAAACAAAGAAACAAGATTCACAATAAACAATGCTCACCTTGTCTCCAAAAACTTTGTTTCAAAAGCTTTACCCCAAGAAACTTTACTCCAAACTGAGGATACTGTGATAAAAGTGAGAAAAAAGAGTGTCAATATGAGAGAGAGAGAGAGAGAGAAAGAGAGAGAGAGAGAGGGGGAACAAGCTTTACTCCAAGCTTTACTCAAACTACTTTAACTCTAATGAAAGAGAAACAAAAGAGTGTCAATGAGAGAGATAAAAGGATAGAGAGTCATCAAGGTTTTCAAAAAACTTACTTTACTCCAAGCTTTACACCCTTTTAAATAGCTTTACTCCTTTTCAGAAGCTTTCTTATGCTCTCTTTGAAAAGGTTTACAAGCTTTTAAATAGCTTTACCTCAAGCTTTTAAAAGCTTTAACTGTGATGAAAAAAAAAACAAAAGAGTGTCAATGAGAGAGAGAAAAGAATATAAACAACAATAAACACAAATGTAACAAAACAAAACAAGTAAACTTTTGAATGTTGGCTTTGGTGCTTACCTTTGTGTCCAATGCTCAATTTTTTGCTCAAGCCTTGGCTATGGTAAGAAGGTAAAGAGCTTTGGCTGTGACAAAAGAACATAAACAACAATAAACACAAATGTATCAAAGAAAAACAAATAAACTTTTGAATGTTGGCTATGGTGCTCACCTTTTTGTCCAATGATCCACTTTTTCTCCAAGCCCTGGCTAAGGCGAAAAGGTAGAGAGCTTGGTTGTGACAAAAAAGCATAAGAAGGATCAAGCATCATTAGAAGAGCCATAGAGAGCAGCACCACCGCTAGGCGCAAAAATATACTCCTCTTCGCGCTCAAAAATCGAAAATCGAAATGAAAAAAAAAACCGAGACGCACCAACAATTCGGCTTCCGGTAATCGATGCTATGGTCGATGCTAGACAAAAAATTGCAGAAATTTT
Organism: Diphasiastrum complanatum; assembly: GCA_029204225.1. Lineage (NCBI taxonomy): Eukaryota > Viridiplantae > Streptophyta > Lycopodiopsida > Lycopodiales > Lycopodiaceae > Diphasiastrum > Diphasiastrum complanatum. Next base: position 68,990,692 of record CM055095.1, on the reverse strand, counting down.
TTTTCTGCAATTCTTGCCATGATGGCAAAAATTGCGAAAAATTTCCATAATTTTGTTCACAATTTTGTCTGCAATTTTTCGCTATTTTCTCCGCAATTTTGTCCGCAATTATCCGCAATTTTGTACGCAATTTGCAGCAATTTTCGCAATTTTCGCCAAGTCTAAAAATTGCGAAATTTTTTTCCACAATTTTGTTTGTGATTCCTACCATGACGGGAGAAATTGCGAAAATCTTTTTGCAATTTTTTTTGCAATTTCAGCCGCGAAAAGCTTTTCGCAATTTCTAGCATGGCCTAAAAATTGCAAAATTTCGTAATTTTGTTTGCAATTTTCACCACAATGAAAAAAATTGCGAAAAACTTTCTACAATTTTTTTTGCAATTTCTGTCGCGAAAACATTTTCCGCAATTCCTGCCATGGCCCAAAAATTGCAAAAATATGTTTCTACAATTTTGTCTGTAATTTTTTTCACGACAAGAAAAATTGCGAAATATTTTATTCAATGTTTTCTGCAATTTATGCCACGAAAACATTTTTTGCAATTTTGGCCACGATCCAAAAATTGCGAAAAATCTTTTTCGCACTTTTTTCCGCAAATTCTATGATGACGACGAAAATTGTAGAAGTTTTTGCAATTTTTTTCGCAAGTTCTGTAATGATGGTAGAAATTGCGGACGATTTTCTACAATTTCTGCCATAACGGTATAAATTGCGGAATTTTTTTTGTAATTTTCTGGCTTTCCGCAATTTCGACCAAAAAAAATTGCAGAAAAATTTTTTTCGCAATTTTTGTCACATTTTCTTGTACGGAGGTACCGTGCCATCAACAACAGCAAATGTGGCCTTTGAAATGTTCATCTAAACATTACGGACCTGCGTTGTAATAACATCATCCCTAACATGAATGATTCCTTGCATGAACTCATTGCTAACCTCGATCAACATGATGGATGCAACACCACCAATAGTCACCAATCCCATCGGATGTATGCCAGGCCTTTGTCTCAATCATGTGATTTTGACCTGCACAACTCGTTCCATCGCATGTAAAATGCTCCTACTAATCCTTCAAATATGTGTGAACTGACCCTACACATTCCGGAAACTCACCGTTGCACTGTTATCTCACGTTTCTAGGAACCACCAGTCAAAAATCCAATTTTTTTTTGGAACTTTTGAGTTTCTCAATTTTGCATCCGCCGCTTTTTGAATTTTTTGAACATCTCGATTTTCAATTTTTTTGAATTTTTTCGATTTGTTCGATTTTTTCATTTTTTTGAGTTTTTCAAAAATTGCGTTCGACGATCCCATCTGAAGATTGCATCCGACGACTGCCAAAAACCCAAAAACAACACAAATTTTTTCTAAAACAACTGCATCCGCTGCTTTTCTCAGTTTGGTATTTCCTATTTTTCGAACTTTTGGGATTTTTGCCTTTTCTCTATCCAACGAGTTATTTTTCAAAAAAAAATTATTTTTTTCGAGTCTCTCTAGTTTTTCCAATTTTTTGATTTTTCAATATTTGCATCCGTCGACCTGCAGTAAATGTGCATCCGTCAATATTTTGCATCTGTTGGATTTATCTCCTCTACTCTTCTAAATCCTATGTTAATCTGCCTCCATTCATGTTGTTGTATTTTTACTTGTGTTGTTGCACAGTCTGCACATTTACATGTAAAATAAGATAGGCAAAAAACGCAACTGTTTGTATTTTTACTCGAGGATTTCCACAAACGAAGAATGCGAAAAATGTGACACTGTATTTTTACATGCGTTTTATCACAAGCGAAAAATGCGACATTGTCCTACAAATGCCAAAGATGCCCTTATAGAAAGGCAAAGGCACCTTACAAATGATTTTCTAAGAGATTGAACAGAGTGTCGCAATTTTTGCATTCTCACCAACGTTAATTTTAGCGAAACCCTACATCTCGGCCTCCTCACGCTCGTCCCATGCACTGTGCAATCGGATTTGACAACAACAATAGCCACCCAAAATCTCCCACAAACATCATAACCACTTTTGTAACTTTTTCGTCTTACACACCTGTAAAAATTATGTATATATATTGGATACCATCTCAGCATTCACAGAGATATAGAAGAGAGATATAGAAAATAGAACAAAACATCACTTGTAATTAGAGACAAACATTGTAGATGCTTTCGCGCATTGATTATTTCTTCCAAATGGATTGTCAGCAGTAATAGGTTCATCACCTCTTATAGATTGTGATTAGCTTTGTGAAGCACGCGGTTACGTCTGCTATTGTTTTGTGCTCACCAACATTATTGACTTGTATATTTTGTTATACTTAATCTGATTACAGCTCTGTTTGTTCTATGTTCAGATTTGTATCAATATTGTAATGATTTTCTACATTATGTCTGGCTTTCCAATCGTTTAGTCTGGCTATCTGCTCTTCATGATTTATTATTAGTCTAGTTGTTCATGAATAATTTGTCTAGCTGGTTGCGATAAATTATTTGTCTGATATTTTGATGCTTAATGTTTGGCTACGTAATTAGATCGAACGTGATTTCTATCACTAATGTTCTATTCGAGATTGATAGGCATAGTCATGTATGAGAAAAGAGTGAGATAGCTTATTCTGTTGTGCATGAACATTTTTTGTTTGATTTCGTTTCTTTTTGAGTTCGTTTCTTTTCGTGTTCGTTTTCTTTTTGAGTTGTCTCTCAGAACACTCTTCTTTCCAACATGGTATCAGAGCTATTTCTGTAGCCTAATAAGCTTCCACAATAACAAGACTCTACTAGTCGATAGAGTAATTGTCTTCTTGTTCTATTATTTAGCATCAAGTTTTCATACTTAAGTCACAGATAGTTACTCCTATCACCTAGACTAATCTTCCACATGAATTCCCAAGAAAAACCAGTCCTATCATGGACAAGCTTGATGTAGCCAATTACCATCGTGAAAATTTAAGATGAGAACCGTGCTAATGTCTAAGGAGTTGTATGACGTTGTTACAGGTGCAATAGAGAAACCCAAAGCTGACGATGCAGCAATCTCTAGATGGAAGCTGAAGGATGGCAAAACATTTGCGTTGATCATCCTCAACATTTCAGATACTCAAATCGGCCATGTGTCCAAAGCCCAGACATCCAAAGAAGTCTGGGACATCTTGAGCACGTTATATGAAGTGCAAAATATAGCTCCCAAGCTACATCTCAAGAAAAAATGCTACTCTCTCAAGATGGCAAATGTTGATTCCCTTCAAAATCACATCAACCAATTCAGAAACCTCCTGAAGCAAATGACCATTGTCGGATCTGTCATAGATGATCAAGACGCAGTGTTGCAGCTGCTTACAAGCTTGCCAAGCTCATACGACAACTAGGTAATGATCATCACAACACATTCAGAGCTGACTCTTTCAAAAGTCATTATAATGTTGTTGCAAGAAGATACGCGGAGGAGCGAAACCTCTAGTTCCTTAGCTGATTCTCACGCTTTGTATGACTAAGCAGGAGAAGAAGAAAGGCCCGAAACAATCAAAGCAAGACCAGAAACCAGCACAGCACAAAGAACAGTCAAATCCGCAGACAAAGAAGAAACTGTTCTGTAGATACTGCAAGAGAAACAACCACGCAACAAGGGACAATCGAATCAAGTGGCCAATGCAGCTACAGAAGTTCGACAGCCCATTCAAGAAACGGGCGATGTCTTCATGATCAGCCATCAAGGAGTATCCAACGACAGTTCTTGTTTCTTGGACTCCGGTGCCACTCAGCATATGACCAGTCTCATTGGCTGTTTCGAGTCCTATACACCCTACAGTACCAACAAATACATTCACCTTGGCAATAATAGCACCCAAGCTATTAAAGGTGAAGGTATTATAAGATTGAGCTTTGCAAATGATCAATTTAGGCTACTTTCTAGAGTCCTATATGTATCCAATTTATCTACGAATCTGCTCTCTGTAAGCAAAATCACAGATCTAGGACATAAAGTAAAATTTGATTGTGATCAGTGCAAAGTAGTTGATAGGACAGACAAGATCCTAGCACTCGGAAAGAGGCATGGATATATGTATAGATTAAGTCATTGTTTTTCTGCCTCTAGTCAGGCATTCAGTACTTCTATTCAAGCAAATAAAAGTTTACTTTGGCATTATAGACTTGGTCACTTGAATCATGTTGTTGTACAACAAATGTCTAAGCATTCTATTGTTCTTGATCTAGACTATCCTAATAATAAACTCGAGTTACCTATCTGTCAAGACTGTGTAGTTGGTAAACAGACTAGGAAGCCATTTAGATCAAGTCATCAGCATATTGCTAGAGGATTGCTAGATGTTGTGCATTTAGACATTTGTGGCCCAATGAAGAATCCTTCTCTGAAGGATGCAAAGTATTTTATAACTTTTATTGATGAATTCTCTAGAAGGACTATCGTATACATCTCTATTTAAGGAGTACTACTAGAGCCAAGGCATTGAGCAGCAATTCATCACTCCTTATAGTCCTTAGTCTAATGGCTTAGCCGAGAGGAAGAACCGTACTCTGGTTGAATCTGCTAAATATATGCTGGTGCATGCATCACTGCCCAAGAGCTTCTGGACCGAAGCTGTCTCCACTGCAGCTTACGTCCAGAATAGATGTTCCACAACCCTCTCAAGCAAAACACCCCATGAGGTGTGGACAACTCTAAGCCTTATGTGAAGAACCTACGAGTGTTCGGATGCGTCACCTACGCATAGATCCCAAAAGACACGAGGAATAAATTCGACTTCCAAGATCTCAAGACCATCTGGATTGGGTATACTTCATCTGATAACACATACAAGCTGTATGATCCTGATACCCAACAAATCTTGTACGGCCGGGATATAGTCTTTATCGAGGATCAGTTCATCGACATCAAAGACAAAGATATTGTTCCAGAAGAATCTTTATCACCTATCATTGACACGACTATTCGAGCTTCAGGCTCAAGCATGTCCATTGTCGATCCACTATTCGACAGTGAATCAGACAAAGATGTTGCTGCTACCCAAGAACAAGTCCCAGGAGTGGTTCATCAGTCGATTCCTCCTAGAAGATCAAGCCAAGTGTGCACACAGCCCACAAGGTATACTCCTGAGTCTGCATGTCTCTTGATACAGGAACTGACAACAATCAAAGATGCACTTAGCCACCCAAACTCTAATATCTGGAAAGAAACTATTAACAAAGAGTATTCCTCTCTGATCAAGAACCAGACGTGGTCATTAATCGAAGCTCCTATTGGCTACAATATCATTGATTGCAAATGGATCTTTAAGATCAAGTACAATGCCAATGGAGTGATTGATCGAAGGAAGACAAGACTGGTAGCACAAGGATTCACTCAGATTCCCAATGTTGACTATAGTAAGAATTTCAGTCCAGTAGTCAAGCATTCATCGATCCGAGCCCTCCTATTATATGTTGCAGCAGCCAACCTCTAAGTGGATCAACTTGATGTGCAAACAACCTATCTGAATGGAGTTATAGAAGAAGACATCTACATGATCCATCCCGAAGGATATATTTTGAAAAGTATGAAGAATCATGTCTATAAGCTCCATAAGGCACTTTACGACTTGAAATAGTCGGCCAAAGCTTGGTTTCAGAGGATCAACACATTCCTCATCCAACAAGGTTTCCAACGAAGCACTACTGATTGCAACGTCTATTCCAAGTCGGTGCAACAATCCTTCATTATCATCACCTTATACGTGGATGATATGTTGTTTTTCAGCAACAATACCAATTTGGTCAAGGATTCTAAACAAATGTTGTTTTCTGAGTTCGACATGACTGATCTGGGTGAAGCTCACTTCTGTCTGGGCATTCAAATCCATCGAGACAGAGCAAGACGACTGATTTATATTACTCAAAAAAGGTATCTTCACAATGTTCTTGACAATTATAATCTGATGAACTGTAAGTTAGCTCACTCACCAATGGATCCAAGCCTGCATTTGTCAAAGGACCAATGTCTCCAGACCAAGTAGGAAGAGGAGCAGATGAGAGAGTATCATTATCGATCGATACTTGGATCTCTCATGTATGCAATGGTTTGTATAAGACTTGACATCTCTTTTGCAGTAAGCTCACTAAGCCAATAGCTTCTCAATCTATCAAAGAAGCATTTTGGTTGAGAAATTTATTATCAGACATTAGTTTGAATCAATACAGCCCCACAATCATATTCTGTAATAATCAGAGTGTTATTGCCTTATCGGTCAACCCTAGATTTCACTCTAGGAGTAAGCACATTGAAATCCGATATCACTACATCAAAGGCAAGGTTCTCAACAAGGAGGTAAGCTTAACATATTGTAGAATGCAAGACATGGTTGTAGATATATTTACAAAGACATTAAGTGTTAATGCACACAACAAGTTTTGTGATTGCTTAGTTTGAAGATCAAGACATTCATGGATCAAGATTAAGGGGGGGTGTTGGATTTATCTCATCTACTCTCCGAAATTCTATGTTAATCTACCTCCATTCATGTTGCTGTATTTTTACTTGTGTTGTTGCATAGTCTGCATTTTTACATACAAAATAAGACAGGAAAAAAAAAAAAGGTTTGTTTGTATTTTTACTCAGGGATTTCCACAAACAAAAAATGCAAAAAAATGCGACACTGTGTTTTTACACGCGTTTTATCATAGGCAAAAAAATGCCACAGGTGCCCTACAAATGCCAATGGTGCCCTTATAAAAAGGCGAAGACACCTTACAAATGATTTTCTATGAAATTGGATAGAGTGTCATAATTTTCGCATTCTCACCAACGTTAATTTTAGTGAAGCCCGACGTCGTGGCCTCCTCACGCTCATCCCATGCACTGTGCAATCAGATTTTACAATGACAGCAGCCACCCATGATCTCCCACAGATAGCACAACCACTTTTGTACCTTCTTCATCTACACACTCGTAAAAATTATGTATATATATTGGGTACCATCTCAGCATTCACAGAGATATAGAAGAGAGATATAGAAGACAGAACTAAACATCACTTGTAAATAGAGACAAACATTGTAGATGCTTTCACGCATTGATTATTTCTTCCAAATAAATTGTCAGTAATAGGTTCATCACCTCTTACAGATTGTGATTATCTTTGTGAAGCACGCGGTTACATCCGCTATTGTTTTGTGTTCAGCAGCATTATTGACTTGTATATTCCGTTATACTTAATCTGATTACAGCTCTGTTTGTTTTGTGTTCAAATTTGTATCAATATTGCAATGCTTTTCTACGTTCTGTCTAGCTTTCCAATTGCTTAGTCTGACTGTCTGCTCTTCGCGACTTCTTATTAGTCTAGTTGTTTGTGACTAATATTTAGTCTAGCTTTTCGCAACTAATTCGCGACTAATAATTTGTCTAGTTGATCGCGATAAATTATTTGTTTGTTGTTTTGATGCTTGATGTCTGGCTATGTAATTAGATTGAACGTGATTTCTAGCACTAATGTTCTGTTCGAGATTGATAGACGTAGTTATGCATGAGGAAAGAGTGAGATAGCTTATTCCACCAGGGACGAACATTTTTCGTTTGAGTTCGTTTCTTTTCGAGTTTGCTTCTTTTCGTGTTCATTTTCTTTTTGAGTTCTCTCTCAAAACACCTTCTTTCCAACAGCCTCTGCCGTTATTTCAGATTTTCGAGTTTTTTAAATTTTCAAGTTTTTCTTAGAAAATTTCATTCGACATTTTTCTCTAGTTTTTTGAGTTTTTTGAGTTTTCTACATATTTTCGAGTTTCTCCTATTTTTTTGAGATTTTTTAAATTTTAATTTTCGGGTTTGTTCAAAAAATTTTGATTCGCCGTGCATCTCTGACGACCACCTCACTCGCACAATTTGTCAAAAAATTGCACCCTTCGAAATTCTAGTTTTTATTTTTTCGAGATTTTTGAGTCTCTCCGAAATACCGTTAGTCACATAAAAAAAAAAAACAAACCACAAGACTTGGTTAACATTCAACTTTGACTGGCAATATTTCACAAACTACTCAGTCATATTGAACAAATCAAGTACCTTCGATCTTAGCACATTGAGCCCTACTCGACAAACCTAAATTCGGACAATTTTGAGAAGTTTTGCAAATTTCCAATTTTTTCTCCTCTAAAAGACTCGGATTTGATAAAACATTTCAAACTGGGATATCTCCCTCATTTCGAGTCCAAATCAGACGAAAAATTAACCTTCATATTTTGGACTGAACACTTACAGATATCATCCACTATATTAAAATTTGGTTCAATCAGACATCTAAAGTCAAAGTTGTGGAGGTTTGACCACCAAGTTACCATTTTTAGTCAATCCTACATAACATTCATATCTTTGACCCATTCAAAAAGGGAGGAATATTGAGCTTCAATTCACCAATTCTCAGTTTCAATTCGGGGGAATGCATAAGAGAAGGAGTTTGTATAAAGTTTCAAGAGCGGGTTTGACGAAACTTTTGAACGAGTTTGATTGAACTTTTGAGCAGTTTTGACTGAAATTTTCAAAGTGTTTATTTCTTTGTGATTGATTTTCACTATATATTTTACATTTTGTCACATCTTCATTTTTTGCAAGATGCATTGTAATATGACTGCAAGTACACATCTAGTTGAGATTTTAGAAATTGCATCTTCTTCAATGCTCCAAGAGCCATCTGTAGATTCTCCTATATACTATGTAGAGGGTCCATACGAAATGTTAATTCTAGTATATTGGTCGCACTTGCGATTGTCCATTACGTCCAGCCGTCCATCATACTCAGTTCAAGATGTCTCAAGTCTATTTGGTTCGAAGAAACCAATGCGATATTCAAAAAGAAAAATCTAGATGCCAAGGGACGTGTATGCCAAATGCACAACAATTGACACAGTCCGTTGCGAAAAAGATGAGACGATTGCATGTAGAGGTGCTTATAATAAAAATAATAATATATATTAACATCTCGTTTGCATGGAATACCAAGCAATAATTATCTTTGAAACAAGCCATTTCTCGATTAGATGATGATTTGTCTAAAGAAGTCTTACATAAAGGCCATGTTAAAATTAAAAAAGATGATAAGCTTTCAAGTAAATCAAAAAATATTCCATGCAAATTGAGTATTCGAGGATCCAAAGCTCATAGATTTTTATCAAATTGTTCTAGAAAAGAATTCAAAATTCAATACTCAGTTTGAAAAAGATAATAGCTACAATTCAAGATTTTGAGAAATGAGGTTTTGACTCATCTACTCAAAGAAAAAGTTTGGAAAAAGTTTGACACGTGGTGAAATATTTATGAAAGTCTAAATTTTCAAACATTGATGTGTAAATGATACAAAAAACAACAAGCAAATTTGTTGATGCAATTCAAAGTGGATGGGGAGCAGATCACATAACACATTATATGGTATGATTTTGGTGCATGGTGCAGTACTATTGTAGATAAATTTGTCCTACTAAATTAGATACTTCTGGTACTAATTTAGATTTTGCTTTTATCAAATGTAGCACATATTATGGCATCATTCGACATTCTTTGCAAGAAATAGTGCAAGTCTCAACATATGGCCATCACAAGGAATGGAGAAATCTCATTGGCAAGCAAGACATGCATTTAATAAAAGTACACAACATGGTGGAACTAGCACAAAGAACAACTATATTTTTCAACTTTTCCAGTGGTTTTATAGAAGAGAGCAAATTTGTCATAATACAAAATCAACGAATTATGAAAAATTTCAAAAAAACATGCAAATTTATACAAGCCAATGGGCAATAGACATACACAGATCTTTTTTTATATTGAAATCTAAAACAATACAAAGTATTTGAAATTTTCAAAGTCTATTCCATTTTTGACACGTTCTCCAATGAAAGTTATAGTTTGGAGTCATGCAATAACTTTCTTCTTTTATATGGATCCAAGAGCTCATAGTTCTAACACTTATTCAGATCAACATAGGGAGCATACAATGCCAAATGTGATGATCTAAGCATGCTTGAAATCACTTATGTGCGACCATCGTTCACCCCCTCTGCTACACATTACACTCTTTGTGCATAGAAGCGATATCGCCCTCCTGACTGCTACCATGGACATGATGAAACAGACCAGGAGGGACTTCTTTTTTCTCATTGTTGAACCTGTTTCCAAAAGAACTTTGCATCCACCATGGGGAGGTAGAAGAACTAATAAAAGTAGGTGAATTAAGGAGATTAGGAAATATTAGAGATCCACCAAGCTTTTGATACCTAGAGTCCCATTCTATCATACTATTCGCCAGATCACTAGAGAGGTTTTGGGATCATATGTCACGTTTACATCTATAAAATTATTGTGCATTCAGGAGGCTACTGAGGATTATCAGAGATTGTTTTTTGAGGATTCTTTTTTGCTTTCTATACATGCTAAGCAGATAACCATAATGTGAAAGGATTTTCAACTTTTGTATAGATTGAGAGTTAGGTACTATAGATTACACAAAGGAGTACCATCTGCACCAAGGGATGCTCCCCTTGATAGGATAGATCTTCTTACCAAGAGGCCTCGTAAGAAGAAGGCCCCAAGAAGGAGTAAGAAGTCCACAACTACAACTCCCAAGAAGGTTAGGAGGATGACTCTACAACAATTCTCACCTTCTAGAGAGGATGCAGTTGTGATAACTCACTCTTTGCTGTTGTAAATATTGCCACATGGATAATCCTACAGGTTTTTGTACAACCTATACTTGCCCTCCCTCCTGTCAATTCATCACAACCCACGACACAGCCTGTCATTGCTGACTCTACTACTGAACCTCCTCCTCCTTTAAAACCTACTCCATTTATAGATTTCGAACAATACCTTCATTTTGAGAAAGATATATCGGATGTCATTAATCTTATTGGCATGTCTTTTTTGTTTAGAATAGATGAAATAGACATAGATATAAATTTTGACATAAATGACATTGTAGATGTGAAAAATAGGACGTCCTCAATAAGTGATCATGTCATAGAAACATGATTACAACTATTGCAATATTCAATTGCCTTTGACTCAGAGAGGGATCTTTTTGTTCTTAGTAATTTCTTTTTGTAGTGCATGAAGGGTGACAATGACATCCTTCCATCTAGCTTATTTCAAAGATGTTCACCACTGGTGAAGCACATAATATTGCCATATCATACAAAGTATGTACTCTAACTTCTTTCTATCTTCTTCTTATAGATGTATCATTAGATGCTATGATTGGTTCATTCATCTCACTTATATACCATTGCTTCAGTTTTTTAGTGTCTGAATGTACTCTCAATGGACACAACTGTAGATAATACAATTAATATTGTTTGTATAAAGATTAATTCTGCCAACAACACGCACAAAGACATTGATGCTTTGTTTCCATCAATATGTAAATATCTTCCATCGGATAATGCCACAACCGGAGAATGTAAAATTGCGATCGTAGAGGTAATGTCTCAATATTTCAGAATATGCAATTTCAAGATCATTACTATTATTTTCTATAACATTTCTAACATATCAATTTCACTATAGATTGCACAACAGAATGGCTCCTATAGTTGTGGCTTTCGTGCTTTGTATAATGCAAAACTTTTCTTCGAGTGGTACAACTTGTAGGAACATGTTGATATTTCAATGATAATTTTTGCAATTTTGATTTCGTTAAGAGAATACTAATTTATTTTCATATGTCAGTAACTAGCATGTGAATATTATATGTGCAGTTTGCGCTTCGTGAGTACACCGAATCATATGTGTATACATTCGGACAAGAGGTAATCTTGAGTATCTTGGCAAGGGCAATGCATAGGGAATGACACTTGGGCACACAAGATAGACAAAAAATATACATGCTTTAACAAATGTACTGATGTCCAAAAGAGGGCACTCTTTTATTTTTGGAATCAAGAGTTTATACATGATTTTATCAGAAGTTGCATCTAATTTTATTGCTCTTCTACAATATTGATTGTTGTTGGTAGCTCTTTGCAATTTGTGGTCAGCTCCTATTTCTTTCGTATCTGTAAGAAGAAAACAAAATAAAAATATCTTTCACTAAAAATATTCTGATAATAAGTCTCACCTAACTCACTGATTACCAAAGAAATGAATAATCATATTAGTGAAGGTTCAAGTGAAGGTTTTCCTATGAGATTTGATACTTTTGCAAAAAAGTAATCTTCTTTGAATCGAATTGTAGGCCTATCTCTTGTGCACAGAGAGTTTTGAGCTCTAACTGATTAACATTTCCGACTTTGGAGACTCTGATATATTCTTTATGATAAAAAATTAAATTATTTGAATCCAGTTGAATCGTCCCCATCTTGGCCATGGTCATCAGACTCATGTGACTGTGATGCATGAGACTGGGACTATGATACTTGCATGCAACGAAGATGTGTAAATTTTGTAAATGTATTGTTATAGTGTCCGACCAAATGAATGTGGTGAAGTCAAAATATATGTTGAAACCATAATAAATACCTCAGAATATCCATCCCAGTCAATTCTCACTCCTTGTCTCTCCAATAATTTGGGTAATGATTGCAAGTTGTTGGAATATGTGTACTTGTACTCCTCTTTTCTGGGAGACCGCTTTACAACAGATTTCTGCATGAACCGACAAATTGAATATTGTAATTTAATTTAAACAAATCCACAAATAAAATATGAATTATGACCAAAACAAGTTCAACTTATGGGTGGGGAGACTTACGAAATGGGCATGAAAAGAACCTTGGCCACCACTGCCCAGTTGCGAGGGCCCTGCCGTCTCCATTCGCTTCTTAGCTGCCTCTCTTTGTTGCTTGAAACGATTTGAATCTTCTCGAAATTCTTTCTTTGCAAACTTCCAATCGTCCTTGTGCACATTGTATGGCCTAGATTTGCCAGCTCTCACTGCATCTCGGATCTCTGATTTGCGGTGGCTCATCACGCTTCCCATGCGTCGTCCCATCCATATTCGGTCAAATTCCAAATCAGGGGAGGGGACTGGAAATTCTCTATTCAACTATTCAAGGACATAATTCTTTTCCTCGTCACTTTGTTTGCGCCAGTCCTTGAAAATGTCCCTGTTGAAGACCACATGCATGAGTTGCCTCATGCAAGTGATGATCCGACCACCGTGGTCATTCTCCAGCTTCTTCGCATCTATGTTATAGGATGGAAAGACATCTGCTGATGGAGAGGTGGCAAAGGGAGTGTCAAGAGGAGTGGGGGAGTTGACTACAACGAGAATGATTCGGGGAGGAGTTTGAAGACGATCACTAGAAGAGTGAGAGGGGTATGAAGAGGAGAAGGTTGGGGAGGAGTTCGGGCAGGAGTGTAACCAACAGGGGTTTGAGTGGGAGAAAAAATGGGTGGAGTGGCCTAGCAAGAGGGATCACAGTACCATGGAGACCCCATAGGGTGCATGGGTACCAAAGAAGAAAAAATGTGAGGATAGAGTGTGGGGGTGTCTGTGAGGAATTGAAAAAGATTATCTATGTTAGATATAGGGGTCTTATGTTTTTTACATCAAGCATCTAGGTGTAGGATGTTGATAGGAATAAATTTGGCATAGATGGCAAATTATGCATTTCCACTTGTAATGCCACTATTGAGCCAAAATAGAGTAAGAGGCTAAACACTTGCTAATTAGAGTGTAGACAAGTGTAAAGTTTTTGTTTGATGAATTCCAAGAGGTCCAATAGGATATAGAGGTGGAACCTTGTGAGGTCCAATAGGAAATTGAGGTGTGCTTGAATATAGTCCAATAGAATTAAGAGGTGCATAGATCAATGATCCAATAGGATCAAGAGGTGACAAAATGTGGTCCAATCATAGTTAAGCATAGTGGTAGCTCGTGGACCTACTAGTATCATTGTACTCCTCATTTTGAAATCAATTGATTTGGTGATTTCATGGATTTTGTGAGTTATTGGATTTCTAGCTTTCTCTCTCTACCCGAGAGCTCTTGATGTATTTTCTCTCTCTACCCGAGGAGAGCAGCTTGTTTTTACTTAGATTATTTTTTGAATACTTCCCATACGTGTGAGTGAGAGTTGGAAGTGATTGAATGCATGTAGTAGTGTGTTTTTGCCATAGGATTCAAGATTGATCTTGAATCTCAATCTAGTCTTGATCTTGGTGCATCTACACACCTTAGGAGATCACAAGTACATGTAGTGGACAGTCCACACGTGTGAAATTCAACATGGTATCAGAGCCTACCTAAGGTTACCATGCATTTTGATCCATCTAAGTGAAAAATTTTCATCAATCTTGAGCTAGAAATTGTCAAGGCCCATTTTCCTAGCTATCTTGTTCAATCTTGGATCAAAAGAGATCAAAAGGACATTGATTGGGTCTGATCTGGTACTGTACGGAATCAGGTGCTCAGACACGTGTGAGGAACATCCAATTTCAGTTTGGAAGTTCTCTCTCATGTTTGATCCATTTATCTTGCTTGATAGCTTGTTTTGAAGCTATTTTTGTCTAGTTTCTGTTGCAATCAGTTTCATTCCATTTGGTTGAGCCAATCAAAAGTTATAAGCTTTTGAAGAGGGTTAGGTAGGGCACCTAGACCTGGGTGGACACATTTGGTTTGGTCAAGAGATTGCTTGGTTGATCCAAAATCACAGTTGTATGCTTGCCAATCTCATCTATATGTGATCTAGGCACTGTTTTGAGATCTTAGCCATTTTGTTTCATGCAATATAATTGTATTTGAGTCAAATTTGGTTTCTTAGTGTATTTCACACGTGCTAAGAGTGTTGGATCCTAACTTTGCCTATACTCCATCATTTGATGTGAAATAGATCTTGTTTTAGAGAGATTTGTGTAGCTAGTGAGAATCAATTCACAAATGTTGTAAGATCTTTCATAAGAGGAGATAGTACTCAATTATTGGATCCTATTGAAAGTGTGTAACAACATTTATTGTTCATCATCTGAGTTTTCTTCACTTCAAATGTCTTCAATGGGTTCATCCTTGTTGGAACCAAGTGAAAGATTGACCACTTCAAATTATTCAATTTGGAAAATGAGGATGGAGTCCATCTTGATCCTTCAAGACGTGATGGACATAGTTCTTGGCCTTGAAGAAGAACCACAAGTTCTTCAAGAGGTTCAAAAATACAAAAAGAGAGCTAGGATGGCTCTCCACTACATTAAGATGAATGTCTCTAATGAGATATTGAGGGAGATAGGTACTTGTACAGCAGCCAAAGAAGCTTGGGATTGTCTCAAGACTATCTATGAGGCTAAGAATACCTCTAGGCTTCTCACTCTTAGGAATCAAATCTTTCAAAGTAGCCAAAAGAGTGATGAGAGTGCATCTAGTTATGTTTTGAGAGTAAAAGATATTCATAGAGAGCTTGCTTGTATTGGTGATTCCATCAATCAAAATGAGCTAGTTCAAGTCATTCTCAATGGCTTGAGAAGTGAATTTGATAATCTTGTCCAATCCTATGCCATTAAGGAGGAGCTACCAAGTTTGGAGGCTCTCCAAAGTGTGCTAATTTCAGAAGAATCAAGACAAGAGTATAAGCTCTTGAGGATGGACAAGCTTTCTCTCACTCATAATGATGGCAAAGCTCTTTTTGCCAAGGATAAGCACAAAGAGAGGAGCAAGAACCAACATCAACAATCCTCAAGCAAGGACAAAGTCAAATCCAAAGACAAAGATGAGGAGGAAGATGATTCCTCTAATGCTTCATCATCCAAGCTCAAGAAGAAGAAGAAGATCAAGTGCTTTTATTGTGGCAAGAAAGGTCATTATGCCACCAATTGCTTCAAAAAGAAGAATCAACTCAAGCAAGCCAATATTACCAATGAGAAGGAAGACACTATTGCAAGTGATGGAGAGGGATCTCTTATGGTCTCTAGTTTCTCATCTACTCCTTTCAAGAAGGACGGCCTATGGTATATTGATAGTGGAGCCTCTTCACATATGTGTAGCTCCAAGGACTCTTTCTCTTCTATTGCACCTTATGATGGAGTGAAGAAATCAATATACACTGCAAATGATTTTGAATGTCCTATTGAAGGCATAGGGAACATTCCCTTGAAGCTTGCATCCTCTAAAGTTCTTTCTCTCTCTAGAGTTCTTTATGTACCTAAGCTTACCAAGAATCTTATTAGTGTTGGCCAATTGCTTGATAATGGCCTTGATGTAAAATTCAATGTTGATACTTGCACTATCAAGAAGAATGATGAGATACTTGCATTAGGATCTAGATTTGGTGGCATCTATAAACTAGATCCAAATGAGTATGTGAATGCTTGTAATGTTGCTCTTGTGAACAAGCTCTCTATGGAGGAATTATGGCATAGGAGGTTGGGACATCCCAACTACAAATCCATGCTCTCTATGATCAAAGAATCCAAAGCTATTGGCTTGCCAAAGTCATTCTCCAAGAAGATCAAGCCTTGTGAGGCTTGTGCTATTGCTAAATCTCACAAAAAGCCATTTACAAGATCTTCTATCAAAAGCAAGCATCCTTTGGAGTTAATCCACTCGGATGTGCATTTCTCATCAACTACAAGCAAGGGAGGAGCCACTTGTTTTGTTACTTTCATTGATGATTACACAAGATTCACTTGGATATATCTTCTTGCTTCAAAATCTATGGTGTTTGATCATTTCCTTATTTTCAAAGCTTATGTAGAGAAGCAATTCTCATTCAAGATTAAAGCTCTTAGAAGTGATGGAGGTGGTGAATATATCTCCAATAAATTTCAAGACTTTTGTGAGCTTGAAGGCATTAAAAGAGAGTTTTCTTGTGCCTACTCTCCATCTCAAAATGGAGTGGCCGAGAGAAAGAATAGATCTCTATGTGAATGTGCAAAATCTATGAGAATTGAGGCATCTTTGCCCAAAGATTTTTGGGGAGAAGCCATTAATTGTGCAAATTATCTTTGCAATAGGCTCCCACATATAGCTCTTGGAGGAAAGTCACCATATGAAATCTTATTTTTGAAGAAGCCTAAGGTTGATCACCTTAGAATTTTTGGATGCTTATGCTTTGTCCATATGCCCTTGGAAACAAGGAAGAAGGAAGATCCTAGTGCATGCAAAGGGATCATGGTTGGATACTCATCCACCAAGAAGGCCTATAGAGTCTTTATACTCTCTACTTCTCAAGTTATTGAAAGTAGAGATGTTGTCTTTCATGAAGATCAACACTCATCATTTGAAGAGGCCGCGATCAAGAAATCTATGGATGCATCATCAATTATTGATTTTGAAGACAATCATGATGTGATGGGGTCGAGATTTGAAGAAGACTCTCCTCGGATTTTTTCACCAAGAAGATCCATGAGAGATAGATCCGAGCCTAAGAGGCTCTCATATGTTGACAAAGGCAAACAAGTGGATCTTGATTCCACTAATTATGTTTTTTATGTCTCTCATGAAGAGCCAAAGAATGTACAAGAGGCACTTAATACCAAGGAGTGGTATGATGCCATGAAGCAAGAGTATGATGCATTGATCACCAACAATACTTGGGAACTTGTGGATCCTCCTTCCAACAAGCATGTGATTGGTTGCAAGTGGGTATTTCGGATCAAGTTCAATCATGATGGCACCATTAACAAGCATAAAGCAAGATTATGTGCCAAAGGATTTGCTCAAATCCATGGTCTTGATTATGAGGAAACCTTTGCACCCGTTGCAAAGATGGTGACAATAAGAATTCTTATTTCTCTTGCTTGTTTTTTCAAGTGGAAGGTGTTCCAATTAGATGTATCCAATGCTTTTCTAAATGGTTATCTTGAGGAGGAGATCTATATGGAACAACCTCAAGGATTCATCAAGGATGAGTCCAAAGTGTGCTTGCTCTTCAAAAGTCTTTATGGACTCAAGCAAGCACCAAGATCATGGTATTCAAGACTTAACTCTTTCCTTATGTCACTAGGATTTACTCTTAGTGACTATGATCCTTCCATGTATCTAAAGTTTGTTGATAGCAATATTGTCATTCTTCTAATTTATGTTGATGACATTATTCTTTGTGGAAGTTGTATCAAGCTAGTTGATGAAACCAAGCTAGCACTTGGATGTGAGTTTAAAATGCAAGATCTAGGAGAGATACATTATATCCTAGGCCTAGAAATTGATTTTTATGAAAATCATGTCTTTATATGCCAATCTAGATATGCTCACTCTATGTTGAAAAAATTCCATATGGAAAATTCTAAGAGCATAGATACTCCAATGGAGCAAATTGTAAAAGATCCTAATAAAGGTGATGAAATATCCTTTGAGGACATCACACTTTTTAGGAGTCTTGTAGGCTCCTTGATTTGGCTTACCATTACTAGGCCCGATCTTAGTTTTTGTGTGCACAAATTGAGTCAATTTATGCAAGAACCTAAGATCCATCATTGGAAGATGGCCAAGAGGATTTTAAGATATGTATCTTCATCTTGTGATTATGGTCTACTCTATAAAAGTGAAGATCTATCCATTATTGGCTACTCGGATTCGGACTTTGCAAGTGACAAAATGGATCGAAAGTCTATTAGTGCATACACTATCTTTCTTGGAGGCAATCTAATATCTTGGCTTTCCAAAAAGCAAGATACTATATCTCTCTCTTCATGTGAGGCCGAGTACAAAGCACTCACTACAACTACCAAAGAAGTGCTTTGGATCAAGAGGTTATTAATGGAACTAAAGTGCATCAAGGAGGATGATCTACCAATGATCAAGTGTGATAACATCTCGGCCCAAGCTCTTGCCAATAATCCCATATTTCATGCAAGAAGCAAGCACATAGAAGTGGCACACCATTTTGTGAGAGAAAAGCTTATTGGAGGAGAAATCTATTTGGAGCATGTCAACTCGTCCTCTTGTATTGCCGATCTACTCACCAAGCCTTTGAGCAAAAGTGCTTTCATCAAGCATAGATCTAATCTTGGAGTTATATCAAGATCAATGCTCAAAACTTCATAGATAATTTTTTAGGAGGAGTGTGAAGAATTGAAAAAGATTATCTATGTTAGATATAGGGGTCTTATGTTTTTTACATCAAGCATCTAGGTGTAGGATGTTGATAGGAATAAATTTGGCATAGATGGCAAATTATGCATTTCCACTTGTAATGCCACTATTGAGCCAAAATAGAGTAAGAGGCTAAACACTTGCTAATTAGAGTGTAGACAAGTGTAAAGTTTTTGTTTGATGAATTCCAAGAGGTCCAATAGGATATAGAGGTGGAACCTTGTGAGGTCCAATAGGAAATTGAGGTGTGCTTGAATATAGTCCAATAGAATTAAGAGGTGCATAGATCAATGATCCAATAGGATCAAGAGGTGACAAAATGTGGTCCAATCATAGTTAAGCATAGTGGTAGCTCGTGGACCTACTAGTATCATTGTACTCCTCATTTTGAAATCAATTGATTTGGTGATTTCATGGATTTTGTGAGTTATTGGATTTCTAGCTTTCTCTCTCTACCCGAGAGCTCTTGATGTATTTTCTCTCTCTACCCGAGGAGAGCAGCTTGTTTTTACTTAGATTATTTTTTGAATACTTCCCATACGTGTGAGTGAGAGTTGGAAGTGATTGAATGCATGTAGTAGTGTGTTTTTGCCATAGGATTCAAGATTGATCTTGAATCTCAATCTAGTCTTGATCTTGGTGCATCTACACACCTTAGGAGATCACAAGTACATGTAGTGGACAGTCCACACGTGTGAAATTCAACAGTGTCGGGATAATCAGGTGTGATAGATGCAGGAATCAAAGTATCACGCACATTCCACATTGCTTCTTGAGTTAGGGTTTTTTGAAGTAAGAAAGACCTACGACGAGGCCTGCTAGATGGATGTGCGGGACTAGAGGCCGCATGAAGCATGACATCATTGACGTCACCGCCACAACAGGAGCCGTCGCTGAGGTGACTCCTCCTACGATCGCTCTTTTCCCTGTCAGAATGTCAAAACGAGATGATGTGGACAACCTACCTGAATTCCGTGCATCCCAACGAGCCCGTAGTCTCTCCATAATCCTTTCTGCACATGAGGGAGACATCCCATCCATATAACTGAGGACCTCATCGTCACTCATGGATGAAAAATGGGATGACCCGTGACTGCGGCCAGATCTATGACTTGGAGATGTGTCCTGAGACATTGGGGACACGATGTGGAATAATCTCTGCAAGCAATAAGATATGGTTTCAGAACATGCAACCATGTAGAGTTAATTAGTGCAAGAAATAAATTCAAATAAATGAGTTAAGGGTCTAGGATAGAACAACACGTTAACTGCAATACTTAAACTTTATAGTTAATACATTAAACATTTCTACATGGTTTTAGGGCCAAATATAATTCAATTACATGATTAGTCAAGGTTCAAGATTACATAAAAAAACTAGCTGCATCGAAAGATGGCTGGCAAATGTACGAATAAAAATGATAGATGTAAAAACATGTACACAAGTGTCTGTAAGCATGGAAAGGCTAGTTATAGAGCCAAAACACTAGCTAGACTTATCTTAGTCCTCATCATCATCTCCGTCATGTGGATCTTGTTGTTCTTACAAGTACAAGACACATGAATTAGTCTTCCAAACAATCGTATGAGAGTGAGAGAGAATAGCAAGTTTAAAAAATATAAAATTGATTTCATGTCGTACTTGAGGAACAACATCCCAGTTTATATGCCCTGCCTCTCCAATAACTGGGATGTTGCCTGCGTACAGTGGGAATACACATGCATGTACTCGTCATGTGTGGGAGAATGCCCTACGGCGGATCGCTGCACAAACATTCCAAATTTTGATCATATATAAATGGCATTTTATTCCAACGTGTCTTACGAAAAACTCCCAGAGCAAAAAAAACAAAAAAACAATCAATAGTCAAATATCACAAATGGATATAGGGTAGACTTACAATGTGGGCTCAAAAATATTCCTCACCGCCATTGCCCAAGTGAGAAGGCTATGTGGTCTCTAGTCGGACTCTGGCTGTCTCTCACTGCTGTCTGAAGCATTATGGATCATCTCGATACTCTTTCTTCACATGTTTTCAGTCCTCTTTCTCCATGTAGGAAGGCCTGTCTCTCTCGACTTTCACTGCATCTCAGATCTCAAATAAAATTCAAAGATCATACAAAGGCCATAGTTACTCCCTTTGTTGTTTTGGTTGATCCCAACGATTGCAACAATGTTGCAAATTTTGATTTTTCTTTATTAGATTCATATCATTTTTTTGTTCTTGGGGGGATACACAGTTTACAAGCTCGAAAATAATTATCTCAAGAATATCCCCATATCCCAAGTTTTCGAACTGTGAGTGCCATTGCATTTGCTGGCCTGACAGTGGAAGAAGCGAAATTATTGGCTTGGGACCACAATATTGATCAGGACTACCGGATGAAGATGACCGTGATACAAAGAATTTGTTTTTTTCACAAAGAATACATGAGAGTCTCCAAAGCAGGAGATGTGAATCAACTTGAGTTGAAAGCACTATGTGCTCAAGAGACAGGTATGTCTTTTGATTCAAAAAATCCTACGCAGGGCCTTACTTAATACGATAATTTTTTTCAGCTTGCTTTTCGTAGTGGCCAGGTAATTTGTTTGGCTATGCTCGTCATGGAATACTCTGGTCATAATATATGTCATAATCTTTTTAAATTGTTTTTATCAGACTAAAATTTTGAATTCAATTTTAATATTGGTTAAATTCTTTATCAATTACATTTTTTTATTTATTTCAGATGTGGGCCCTTGTTGATAAATTTTTTGATAAATGAAAAACTTTTCAAATAAAAGGCCAACCTGCTCAGGGTGCCATAAAGTCCAAAAAAAAAGGTGTGAGCACTCAAACTTTGAAGCCAATCCCTACTGAAATGGGAATATCAGAGTGGAAGAATATGCAAGAGATTAGCTCTTCAGAGCTAATAATAAGTGTTCTTTCAAGAGTTGTCGATGGTCAACTTTCCCTGGCAGAAATGGGAAAAGAATTTCAGAGGTAATAATTATAATTTAAATATTTATTTTCATGTTTCCTTTTTTAATAAAATGATTTTCATAATTTGGTTGGATTTTTAGCAATTATATTTTTTAAATGCAGACATAAATTATTTATGAAAGTTCAAGAAGCCCTTGTGACAGGATAAAATTGTCAAGATTTCGATGAGTGCCAGAGGCTTTATCCTCTGAGCAGCCGAAATGAAGCCCTGAGTCCATTTTTTATTTTGTTTAGAGACATGGTATTCATTTCACCCATGCTTAGCATAGGTGCTTATTAATTGTTTCTTTTCTATATTCTATGTCTCCTATGCTAAGCATAGCTTTTTCTTTATTTAATTATTATTTTCTAATAAGTTAAGTCTCCTATTCTATTTTATATTTTTTGTCTCCCATGCTAAGCATAGCTTTTTCCTTTTCAGTCTCCCGAAGACAAAAAAAACAAAGTCCTTCCAGAGCAATTCAAGAGACATATTCTGAAGGCAAAAGTTGAAAAAAGGGACAGGGAGAGATTGGCACAGGGTGAGACCATTGCGGAGGAGGATCTTTTAGAGACCTACCTTCCCAAAAGTGTTGATGATCAACCATGCTTTTACTCTGTTGAGGAGGGCGATTGAAGAGAAATTTCAATTTTTAAAAAAAAAAGACCTTATACACTCTGCATCGCCAATATACCATATGGATTTCAGATGAAGAAATCATTAAATGATGATACTCCTTTCAAATTTACTGAAATCCATAGTTTTATGTAGGGCTTTCTTGAAGTCACAACTTCTCCGATTTGGAGAGTTGTTATTTTTCATTCTTCTTAGCAGTCAGCATCAGTACAGAAAGCTCTACTAACTTTCCGTAATGCGAGAATTGAGAATGTTGTGTGGTAAGTTCTTAAGTTCCTGAATTATCAATTCGTATTTCAATTAATAATTTTATTTTAAAATTAAAATTTTAAATTGATTTTACTTATAATGTTCCATGTCAGGTACAAGTCCAATGTCAAGAACTCGGGAGGAGCTCGACTTTGCAATGAAATAGAATACATAACCATCAGTTATTATTCTTTGGATGGCAAACACTCGATGCTGCATTATAACACTTCCGGAATGACAAGTTTTGGAAACTTGTTCCAGTATCCAGTTGTGACAAAGAAATTAAAAATTCAATGATGGGTTCTGTGGCTTGTCCTGTGAAAAAAGTACAAAAAGGACCAAGAGTGGATCCTAATCTGATCCTCAAGAGGGATTGGTTGTCAAATAACTTGATCTATCAATCTACTTCAGATTGAGATCAATCTAGATCAATTCTAGACACAAAATCCTAACAAGAACAATCATTAAATGAAGGTAAGTGTACTTTATGGTTTCACACGTGTGAAACACTGTCTGAGTACGGACTCCAACCCAAAAATCAAGTACACATTGATAGCACCTCAAAACAATCAAAACAAATGTAGACAAATGGAGAGAATCACTCAAAATTGCTTCCAAAACCAAGATTGGTGTCTCACATTGATTATGGCCAAATGTGGCTCTATATATACAATAAGTGGGAGCTCGTGGTACTGATCATCCCTCTGATCCCACATGTGTGAAGGTGCTTTGTCATATGATGATTCATCATGCAAAACTGACACTTGGACAAAACCTTCTATTTTGAGCACTTTTGGTCCATTTCCCTTCTATATGGAGATCTACTTGGAAATTTTCTAGAAGTCAAAATTCGCCTACTTCAGCTTATTCCACACATGTGAGCTGTCCTCTACACATGGGATATGACACCTAACCAAAGGATGTGGCTCATGCAATCAATAGATTGATGCCATGTGTCATATGTCTAGAAAACTAGTTTTTGGCCTTTTTAGCCACTAGAACTTGAATTAAATCATATGTACAACCTATATGATTATGGTACATGACAAGTACACTATTTTCACACGTGGGAACAGGCTCCACACATGTGTGTTTATCTATATACAAGATTTTCGGCCTCTACCAAGCTTATTTTTGCATTTTTCACACTCCTCAAAAATCTAGCTTGATGGAAAACATGATGATCTTGAACATGGGTTGAATTGGTCTTTGCTAGTTCAAAAGGTGTGAAGATCAGCCAATGAGCTTGATGTTGATCTGAAATCACCATATCCATGATAGTGCTTCTTTGATGTTAACATCTTTGATGGACTTGAGAGCCTTGCACCATCCTAGCACTTCCAAAATTGATCCCTTCCAAATTTCATGTAGATGCTTGACCTTGAGTCTTGCTCCTTCACATGAGATATGCTCCTCTTTCCCTTGAAATGTGAGGCACATGTATTCAACCATATTTCTTGAGTTTATTTTTGGAATCACAATTTGAGAAGGTCTCTCCTCCTCAATCCTTGGCACACTTGTATATTGAAAGGATCTCTGGAAAGTGTCTTGAAAGGGTGAACAAAAAAATGTTCATAAAGTTCCACGTACATTACTTGAATAAATGTTAAGAAAGTTCCATGTATCATAAACAAGAAAGAAAGAACAAGAAAAAAAAAAGAGGTCGTACTCACATGTAACATGTACCAATAACAGGAAAGACCAGCACGTCCAGAGTCCAGATTGAATCAGCTGAGTCCTCATGAATTGGTTACTGGGTATTTGAGGAAGGGCGCGGCGTTGTGATTTTGCAGCAGAAGATAATTAGAAAGAGGTGAGGGGGAGACATGATGACGGATCGGGGCTCTGGTTTGAAGGAACCTTTGATGGCCAGAGAGGAGCCATCGGACCTCCGATCCACCACAAATTTACAGTACGCTGGGAACGGAGGATTCAACTATGGCGCTGAGAAAGACGATACAACGTTGAACGTGCTCTGCAAAGCAAATTGGTTATGGGGGGGAATTGGGACGCAACTAAGGATTGCGTTGCCAATGATCTGTGTGAATTTGCTTTGGTATTCACTGACTGTTGTGTCGATCATGTTTGTTGGGCACTTTGGTGCACTTGCGCTGTCCAGTGCCTCCCTGGCCAACTCCATCGCAAGTGTTACGGGCACAAGCCTGCTAATGGGAATGGCTTCCGCATTAGAGACCATGTGCGGGCAGGCTTACGGAGCCAAACAGTATCGCATGCTGGGTATTTTTCTTCAACGTGCCTTGCTGGTTTTATACCTTACAAGCCTACCTATTGCTGTTTCGTGGTGGAACATGGCTCAAGGCTGTTGGGCAGGACCCTGAGATCGCAGTTGCAGCGGAGGAATACGCCCGGTGGCTGATTCCGACCTTGTTTGCATATGCATCTCTTCAACCCTTGTTGAAATTCTTGCAAACACAGAGTGTCGTGTTGCCGATGGCATTGATCTTACTGACCACGTTACTTCTCCATATCCTCCTCTGTTGGCTGATCATCTTCAAGTTGGGCATGGGATTTCGCGGGGCAGCCATCTCCCTCGGCATTTCGAATTGGCTTACTGTTGTGCTCCTGGCTTCCTATGTGAAATTTTCACCTCGATGCAAAACGACTTGGACATCTTTTTCAAGGGAGGCTTATAATGGATTGGGAAGTTTCTTCAAGCTGGCTATCCCCTCCGCGGTCATGCTATGCTTGGAGATCTGGTCATTCCAAGTACTTGTGATTCTCTCAGGACTGTTGCCAGATCCTCAGCTGCAAACATCTACCTTCACTATCTGTCTGACGAATCTGATATTCATGTACATGGTGCCATTTGGCCTTAGTGCTGCAGTCAGTACTCGTGTGTCGAATGAGCTTGGAGCTGGCCACCCACAAGCCGCGAAGTTTGCAGTGAAAGTTAACGTCGTAATGGCGGTGTTGGAAGGTATTGTGATGGCAATTCTGCTACTGTTGGTACTGCACAATGTTGATGGCCGGGCCTTCTCAAACGATGCCAAGGTTGTCGAGTACGTATACCAATGTATGCCCTTCCTTGCAGCACTTGTATTCATGGATGCCATCCAAGGTGTTCTTTCAGGCGTGGCGAGGGGATGCGGCTGGCAATATCTTGGAGCGTACACGAACCTGGGGTCGTTCTACATTCTGGGATTGCCGTGCGCAACCACATTAGCCTTCGTCTTCCACTCCAACGACTTGGGGCTGTGGATAGGAATGATTGTGGGGATGGCAATCAAGACTGTTACTCTTTTCTTAATCACTCTGTTCACAGATTGGGACAAGCAGGCCAAGAAAGCAATGGAACGAATCGACTCATCTGCAAGCACAAAACTGCCCATGGAATCAAATGACGGTCAAAAAGAGGATATCCTTGTCTGTTAAATGAAGAGAGGAATGGAATTATCTGTGGACCTCCTAGTTGGCTTACAATGTAAGTGAGAGACAACCCAGTGTATTTCTATCACTTTGGATGCACTCTATTAATAACGATAACAGATCCAAATCAGTAACCTTCTTTCTCACACACTTCTAAAAGTTGAAACCTTTAATTTTGCCTTCAACACTGAGGCCACCTTATGTCTATTGACAGCACTCATTTGGGCTGATTGGCTGACAATGATTAGTTTTTAAAAGAACTTCATAATTTAGAGTATGTTCTAACTTCTATTTTGATGGTGTGCAAGCTTAGATCTTTAATGGACTAAAATCGTTTCAATCTGAGATATTACGCTGTTTTTTTTGCACTGAGCTCTTTAATATTACAATGAGTACTTCAAGCATTAATACGTGATAAATGCAATTCAACTCAGGGTTAGTTGAGGGTTAGTTGTCATATGGCTGTGAAAGTAGATGTGACGGGTGTTAAAAGAAAATCAATTTAGTGGTGGGTGGTAAAAACTGTATAGCTTAGAGAATATTGTAACACGTCACTGATTTTGACATGTAACAACAGCAGTATGTGTGCAGCTAGACTGAAGTATATGTAGATGTTTTGAGATCAATGAATTTACACTTCCTGTTTTGGATGACCACACACACGCATTTATTGTTTGTTCGTATGCTTTGTACTTTGCATTATCTATGTCATTACCTGTATGTCTTTGATATTTTCTGATATTGTGAAGAATGTATTTTTTTTTTTTTGCTTTATCATGGGTTATGGTCCCACAAACCGTGAAGGGGCACAATGCATGTAATGATTTT
This sequence comes from Diphasiastrum complanatum, assembly GCA_029204225.1. NCBI lineage: Eukaryota > Viridiplantae > Streptophyta > Lycopodiopsida > Lycopodiales > Lycopodiaceae > Diphasiastrum > Diphasiastrum complanatum. The sequence goes on along the minus strand of CM055095.1, from coordinate 68,963,639 downwards.
GCAAAGCAAAGTAATTAAGTGCATAGCTTGTCAAGTACAGAGCATATCTCGAGGTCTTGTTTTTTATGAAGAGAACGCTATGGCAGACTTGTAAATCTTCAATATTCAAAGATAGTCGAGAAACTGGAGGAAAACAACTATTACACATGGAGTTGGAAAATACGTCTGAGCCTCAAAGGTAGAGGACTATGGAATGGAGACGCTGACGAGGAATTATTTTCGTGCAATTCAGAGCTGGTTGTGGAGATGCATGCAAAGGAAGAAAAGGCCTACCTACTGATCTATCTCTCTTTTGGGGATCTTGTGATCTCACAAGTCTAGGGCATCGAAAGTTCCAAAGGGGTATGGGATCGATTAGAAGCAATCCATGACGTCAGAGGTGTTACAAATATCTTGCTGCTACAGAGGTAGCTTGGGAATCTAAGGATGCACGATACAGACATTATGGTGGAACACATCAAAAGGATGAAAGCTTTGGCAAGGTAGTTGTAGAATGCAGATGCGCCAGTTGAGAAGATGTAGTTGGTCTATACGTTACTCAATAGTTTTCCATCTTTATACGATCCACTTATCATGTCTCTGGAGGGATAGTGATGTAGTTTGGATCTGGACTTCGTAATCTACTACAAGAAAAATGTCACAGAAAAGCCATCCAATTGTTGAAATTTCACAACTCTCACTTGACTAGTTTTGATAAATCCACTTGTAAATCATAATATGGCCATGATGTGGATGTCACACGTGCCAAAGGCATAGGATATAGCTTTTTCATAAGTCAAATCCCTAACCTAGCTTTGAAATGATGCCAAAATGTGCATAGATAGGCTAGAGAGATTCTAGGAGCTAAAACTAACAAGTTTTAAATTGTTTTTGGATCTTCAGATCTTGACCCCTGATTACGGTTCCAATGACCTACTAGTTTAGATGTTAGGGTTAGATTATGATGAGTTCAAAGAAGCCCTAAAATGCTCAGATCCTAGCTACTTATATATAAATATGTGATGGTTTCTCCATCAAATAAAATCAAGATCTTCTTTCATGACTAGATTTTGTCTATCATTTGCATTAGATAAACTTAGAGCCTGATGAGGGCCTCTGAAAAAGATATTTTTTATTTTTTTTCTCATTTTCGTAGCCATGTGGGCCAATAGAAACCTTGATATTAGGCTTCTACGTAATGTAGTTTTTCTAAGATATAAATAAAATAAAAACTTTTTAAATATATAAATGTTTCATCGAGCAGCATGTGGAAATGTTATTGGATGTTGAGGCCTGCCCTTCTAGCTCATCACTACCCGAAGAGGCCCAAAAATATTGTCAAATTATGGTTTACAGAGTTAACTAGAGTTAACTCGTAGCACTAAATAGTTCAGTGTTTCAAATTTTGGCCTGCACATAACGAATGGCGCCATCAAGAAAGTTGTGCTTCTCAATCGACTCTGTGATTCTCTTCAATGGGAAAGATGACAATGGATTATGGGTGCCAAGAAAATATTTAACAAACTCTTGGGTTCTGATGCATCAATCATTAAAAGGAACATTTCAAAATAGCAAAAGGACAAAACTATCATTTCAATCTTATTGGAAGGGCGGAATTTTGGATTTCAGAACATCATCAAGAGGAAAATCTATTTCCGGAATTTTAGTCCAGCATGTATATATGCATTCAAAGATAAATGTGCAAGGATTCAACCATCAAGATCACAAAAAAAGCAAGTGTGAGTATTGATATATTATAATACTTTGATTTTTTTGTCATTCCTTATCATCTATTACTAAACTTGCCAATCTGATAATTTTTCTCTTGTAGATTAATATCCATCCAATATAAATGAATGGGAGCCAAGTGGATCTCTTGCAGGTGTGTACACATTGCAGATATTCAACAAAAATTATTAATATTATGACATATAATTTATCCATGCTATGAAGATAGATTTAAAATAAAAAAAAAATGCATATCCACATGAAGACTTGAATATCGGTCCCGAAGTCATTTGAGAATAATGAAATCTTTAGGCATGATGGTAACACGCTTACCATGCACTGCTAGAAGACAGTAATCCTCAAAAAACTGGGACAAGAAATCTTCTACAGCACCTTGTAAGGTCTGCATGGCTGTCATGGCAAAAAGAACGACAGGGTGACATTCCTAACAGATCGGTCAAAATGAGCTCTAATAGTTGATCTCCAGAGTTTCTGATCTCCCTAAATCAGACCTGCTTCCTACCATGTCTACAGCCAGTACTGGGGAAACATGGGCACGGGAGGACTGTACAGAGGTTATGGCACGAGTAGTGGCTTTGGTCCTAGCCATCATGGTCAGATAGTAAAGAAGGACACAAAAACTATATGCGAAGGATAAGACAAAAAATTTTTTTGCAAAAGAAATGACACAAAAAAATTTGCAGAAGAAAGGAGCTTGAAAGACTGAGTATCGGTTTCGAACGCAGGATAAGCAACAAAAAAAGAAAAAGTGATGTTCCACGCGATATCGGAGATATCATAGTATCGTTCTCGAGCGCGGAGGGCGATGGCGGATACTAGGAGGTTGTTGGACGCGTTTGAGATCAATATTGAGATGTGAAAACTGAAAAGGCAAAATGAAAAATCCGTGGAGGTATTTATAAATTTTTTTTGCACGTGTGGAAAACTAACCGGGGACATGTGGCATGATTTCAGTGGCCCATGTGTCCATCCATACAGTAATTATGACTCACTGATGAGGGACACGTGGGTATTTGACATGTGCACTAATCAGATAGAGCCATGTGTCATTCCGCACGTGACAATTGTCGCATCAATCATTTTTTGTATGGATGAATATTTTTAACCAATCAAGAAATGACATGTGTCGATCTCAATTTCTTTCATTTTTGCGCCTAATTTGATTTCAAGCACATTGTCAACCTCATTAGCCTTCGTTGGTACCTTCGTGCTTGAAATCGATATTACTTTCTGGGATATCACTCTCAAGCGCGGGTTTTCATTACCATTTTCTCTGGCCAATGCACCCGCACTCCAAACTGATATGAAAAGCTTTTTTGACACGCTTGAGATTGATATTGTGAGACTAAAATTGAGAATTTGTGACAATAAATGAACAATTCGAAATATGTGGCACCATTTCACTAGTGCACGTGTCCATCTGTACAATAATTATGACTCATTGATGAGGGATACGTATGGGGGTGTGACACGTGCACTAATCAGATAGCACCACATGTCATTTCGCATGTGCCAATTGTCGCATCGATCATTCTTTCTACAGACATATTTTTGACCAATCACGAAATGATACGTGTCCTTCACAATTTTTGTGTCTGATATCGATTTCAAGCGCACTTCTCAATCTTTTTAGCCTTAGTTCGTAGCTACGCGTTTAAAATCTTTATTATATTCTAGGATATTGGTCTCAGGCACGCATTTTCATTCCAAAATTCTGTGGCCAATATACTCGCACTCGAAACCGATACGAGAAGCTTTTTTTACGGCTTGAGATCGATATTGCGAGAAAAAAAAAAAACTAAAAATTTGCGATGATAAATGAATTATTCAGAATACGTGGCGTCATGTCAGTGGTTCACATGTCTATTCGTACACATCATTATGACTCATGGATGATGACACGTGGGCAATGACACATGCACAAATTCTGTTGTGCCACGTGTCATTCCACACGTGATAATTGTCGCATCAATCATTATCTGTACGGACGAATATAATCAGCGAATCACAGAATGACACCGCCATACATGCCAAATATGGAGAACTAATATATGGTGGGTTGGCATCCTCTGCCCTGATCAAAATGGGCATTTTCTTTTACGATCACATATACGAAGTTACAAAAAAAGCCTTTGGCCAAGGCAAATTAGCACCAACTTCTGAGCCTGCGATCAATTCTCACGAGTGGCCATATGTTGACCAACTGACTATTGAATTAACGAAGAGGCAGCTTCTCAAAGAGATTATTGGTAATATGAAGCCAACATTCGGATCCAAACGAGTCTACACTAGCATCTCTGTGCCGATCACCGTATTTGTTGCCATATTTAAGGCGGTCCCCTTTAGGAAAACAAACACGATGTGGGCATGGAAAGCAACAGAATCATCACTGTTGGACAACATATTTGTCGCATGGGATTCAAAGGAAATGGAGCATAAAGGAGATTTAATAAGGTGTAAGCTCTCTTGTGAAACAATGACCATAAGGTATCATATTTCACGTCAAACATGCTCCTTAAGTTTCATTTATAGGCGATATAAGTTTGGTCATGACCGATGGGACCCTCTGGACGCGGAGACGATTCAGTAAGAAGAGGAGATATCCAAACATTTGCCCCATGATGAAATACGAGAAATTCATATAAATAAGGAGTGTAGCCTAGAATATCTTTGGCATATGGATTGACTTTTGTTGATGTGCCAGTAGATTTTGTCTTCACTCGTAATGGACAAAATGTGAGTCCCTAATTTCCATTAGATTCCTGAATTTTAAATAGTAATGTTGAATAAATATAGGATTATTAACTTTGTGTCTGGTTTTGCAGATAGGGAGACGAGCGTGATCATGAATGTGTTTCATTTTTACAAACAGGGACATTAGGAGTCCATGGGAATAAAGGATTTAATCTAATGGAAAATAGAAAACACAATTAGTTGGGTGTGTTTTGACTCTATTCTAATATATTTGGTTACGTTTTGATGTTTAGTTTTGCGTTGTCACATTTTATATGCCTGTTACTACATTTGTGGATGTCCAAGGTTGAAACTTGTTAGGGTTTAAATCGTTTAGTGATATGCATTTTAATACTATTACTGGTTTTCTTTGAATGTTTCCGTTAACTGGAAATTAGGATTTTTACTCATGAGCCTAGACAAGAACATACTATATTTGAAAAAGAGGCCAAAACTTTTATAGGGGCACTTACTAAAAATATAACCCTTCACTATATAAGGGTGCTTGGCTCCTTATTTCTCCACTTCATCCCTTGAGTGTCAGAGTGTCAGTTTTTTTAAATTCTCTATTTTTCATCTCTTGTGTTCTCTGATACGTTTTCAAAGGCTAACCAATGTCGGAGGAAATGGCACGGACGAAACAAACGGCTAGAGATCCCAGAGTGACTGCATTGCTCCATAGGGATGCACTAGCCACCCTCGATGAGAGAGAGAGACGGGAGAGCAGAAGCAGTAGTAGGAGTTGCAGCCCTATAGCGTCTCAGGAAGATCCGGCCACTCAGTTTGAAGCTGAGGAGGACATGGCCCATATAGCAGCTGCACAAGAGGACTAGACTGAGCAGCAAGCAGCAAGAAGACCAGCACCAACAGGAGGACCAGCAGCAGCAGCAGCCAACACGAGAAAAAAGCCCTTCCCCGACGGCAACTGAGCGGGAGGAAACAATGAAGTTCCTAGATGAGGAGCTTGCGACATCGGGTGAGTTGCCGGTTCTGAATGATTCTTTCTTCTACCCATTTCCACCAGCAATGGACATGGACACATCAAATTTAGGCATATCGGGGGACACCACACCCACCGTGTCACCTCCAAGTCACGGCCCGATGATGGGTCCGATGATGTCGTTGCTGGTGGGTGGTTCTGATGAGGGCACCCCGATGTCGAACACAACAAGGATGAAGCAGAAGGCGACCCATAGATGGTCAGAGAGAGGAGCACACGAGCAAAAAAGAAAGAATCCTCACAAGGCAGTGTCTACATCAAAGCGACGGAACCCTGCAGCTCAGCAGCCATCACCACTGCCCACACCGCCAACATCGCCTCCACCGCCTCCAAGTTCTGTCGCAGCTGGCCCAAGTAGGACTGTAGAGTGTGGCAGGGGTAGGCCGGCCCCTCGTGCAGCACCATGGGCTGGAAAGGAGCTCCGCAGGATGCAGCCACCACCTCCTCAACCGCGTAGAAAGCGCAGGATCGCAAAGTGGCTCCAGGATATACGGAGCTATCAGAAGTCCGTAAAAATTTTGATCCATAGGGCCCCTTTTGTGAGGCTTGTAAAAGAAATAGTCAATGAATTTTCCTTGGGGAACAGAGTTACGGCAGATGCGGTGTCTGCAATACAAGAGTCTGCGAAAATGTACCTAACGATTGCAAATGCATCAAGCTCCACTGCATCCTGCATTTGGTTCAAATTATTGCAAAATGAGTATAATGAAGATAAACAAACATAAGAAACACACGCAAGTTGAATTGTTGGGTTAGACTTGCCTCGGTGCCTTTATCAATGTCTTTGGTTTGCGCAAGATCAATTTCTTTGCCTTTGTACTTCACGTCAGCAGTTTTCCCTTAGAGTACCTCGAATGGCCTCGTTTGAACTGGTGGTGGTTGAAGCGTTTTCAATTGGCAAAGCACCCTTGCCAGTGCTTGCTCGGTGGTGTCCGTGTCATGCCCGATCAGCTTCTCATACGTGTCGTCGGGCTAGGTGTGGTCGAAAGTGGAACTACCATTCTACAAATTTACCAATGCTGCCAGCATCTCATCTTCTTGCAAGCCGAGAATATGTTGCAAGTCATGCATGAACACATACTCCTGCCCATCAATGATGATTGGAGCAAGGCCATGGATTCGAAGCACGACATCATCGGACTCATCTATATCTTCTGGCTCCGCTGATGTGGATGCACCTGTTGCCTCTTGCGCAGCCAAGACTGTTTCATGCTCCACAGATAAATCTTCCTCTTCACCCGAGTCATTCATCTCGTTCATCTGCTCACTGGGATTGTGTTTGTTGCTGGCCACAGTCGCTGGAAACTCATTAAGCAAAAAAATAACAGTAATCTCACCGGAAAGAAACTTCTTTCCTACACTTTCAAGATCAAAAGTTTTCAGCTGATCCTTGGTCAGCTCCAAGTAATGATCGTTACCCAAGTGACTAATAAATCTGTTGAGACGAGCGATAAAGGGTCTATCTCCTTTCCATATATAACTAAGCAAGTTATATGGAATCCACATGATAGTTGAGCCAGGAATTTGTATGGCATAAGGCTTCAAAGTTTCATCTATATACTCACTCACATACATGAATGCATCTGTATTAGCCCGTAGAGTGGCAAGCGTGTCTATTCTACCGGTAAACATACAATAAATACAATCTAGATGATCTAAAAACTCTGTGGGGGCTAGCAGATTGGCCAACTCTATTTTAGGAGACGACATTGTTATGCAACTAAGAACACTAATTGACCAGCAAACTAGTAGTCTAATTGAACAAGACAAGCTAAATTACGAGAAAGCAAATTTCAACAAAGCAAGAAGTGACAACAAAATGAAAACCCCCACTCTTATATAGAGGGACATGTATCCAAAAATAGATATTATTATAAAACCAAATAAAATAATTTTTATTTATAACAACAATCCAATTTGGCAGTAATGTTTATCACAAAGGAATATTCGAATTACAATTCAACATAAATTGTTTCTATTCCATTTCATCAGTTTTCGTAGTTTCTCTAGCGCTGTTTTCCAAAACATTGGATGTTGGTGTCCTCGGCATCCATCTCTTTCCAACTCGGACTCTAGACATCCTCCATTCTTGATGCCTTGTTCTAGCATTAGAGGATTGCCATGCTGTCTTTCTGACTGAATTTGAATTGGAGATCATTGAACACAACTCTTCAGTTCTTGTGTTTTGAAAGTGTCCTCGGCCCAAAACTCCTCTGTAAAACCATTGGAATATCTCAACCAATGCATTGCTAAGACTCTTTCCTCTGCCATGCCGTGAATTTTTGAAATACGCAGCCTTTGCCCTGTAATGACTCTTTTCCATGCCTTGCATATTCCAAATAGCTAATGATCCATAGGTTTTCATAAACCAAGGTCCATGAGCATAGAAGATGTGCTGTTCATAGAAAATTTGTATTAGTTTAAATCTTTACAAATACATAAATACGAAAGTAAAAAATATGAGACACACATACCATATAGTGAGTTATGTGTGTTTCTCCCCATGCATCGATCATCAATTCAGTAAATGTTTTGACTTTTTTTGCGTATCTATCCAAATCTTCATCTCCCACAATCTTTTTGTTGTTAGTTTGTGACAAGGCATCAAATGCTTGCAAAACCTTAGCATGTGTACTTGCCATGTGAGGATCTGAGCCAATATTTGTTGTGCATTGACATATTTTCCTCCAGTACTCCCATTCAACATTGCTTTCATGTGCAGTATGATTTGACAATAGGTGTCTTGTTTTCGCACCACCCATTGAAACTTTTGCTGGAACATCTTACGTTTTTCCACTCATCTCAACGTCTTTGGTAAGACTCACGTGGCCCCCGTGCAATCCCATATCGGATAAAATTATCTCTAGATTTCTAATGCTAACATCTGCTCTTGATTTGGGCTACATGTTCCATGCGTAACAACAATGCAAAAATAATAATTTGTCTAGTATTCATAATTCACCATGCATTGTGCAAAAATGGACTCTTTCGAGAGGAATGTTCAACACAGGACTCCAAGCTTTGTCTAGATTGTGCCTATTTGGTGCAAGACGTTGGTTGCAATTCAAAATACTTTTGTTCCACCCATATTCAAACATACAATATATACAAAAATTCTTTGCATTTTCACCGAGACCACAACCGTACATGCATTTCAAAGTCTTCAAATCAGCAGCTAGGTGCCATTCTACAACAAAGCTTTCTCCTTCAACATTGAGCAATTTGCCTTCATTTTGTGCATGTATTATCTTAGATATACTACATTTTTCAAATAGTCACTCCAGTACGTCGTGAGACTCCTTAGGAACTTCAAATGTAGCTATCCACCATATGTGATTTTCGGATTGCACGCTAAATTCTTTACAATAACTTCTGCCAAACTGTTGCAATTCACAATTCATCAAGGTGATTGTGACACATTCAAGTTTACGCCCTTTTATGATTTCTGCTTTGTCCAACTTAATAACAAATATAACTTTACCTCCGCAATCTGTGAAACAGAAATTTCATTACTAAAACATATTAGTTGAAGAAAAGCATACAATTGAAAACCGAAATCCACAATAAATTTTTTTACCATTTGTTCTAACTTCAAAATGTCGGATCATCATCGCTTGAACCTTTTCCAGATCTAAGAATATATTATTGCCTTGATGATAATGAAAACATGTCGAAGGTCCTTTCTTCTTATCGGTTACTGTAAAAGAATCCTCAATATGTTGAAACTTTCCTAATTCAGAGAGCAATATCGAATTGCGTTCTCGTTTGGCGGATTCAACAAGTTTATAAGTAGGTATTATTTGATGGCGTTTTAACCCATTTTTGTCAGAGCGTTTCATATACTTCTTCAAAGCTCTATACCCCTCGCGACTCACACCTCCTTGGTCACATGCGTACACCATCTCTTTAACATTTGGATTTGGCTTGAACTTGTCGACTAGCTATTTTGCAATTCTCAAGCGAATTGAATCACTTGTTTCATCTTCCACAATCTTAATCAAATCTTTACCCTTCAAAAAATGTTTCATATATTTTCCAGCAATAAAATCTTTTCCAACCGTCTTTTTCAAGAACTCTTTTGTGTACCTCATACGTCTTTTACTGGCACCACCACCTGGTGCCAAAGCTTCTAGTTTGTGTCTCTTAGTGTTTTCATTTTCTGCTTGCTGATCCATCGAGACTCTACGCTTTTGTTGTAAGCCATATATTGTCCTCCGAAATATACTGATTGAAGATTGCAATTCTTTAATTTTTGCGACAGAACTAGCAAGCTCTATTTTCAAACCATTTATCTCCTGTTCCAATTTCATATTTATTCCATGCAATGACTTTAAATTGTCATTCATACTCAATATATGAATGTTTGCCGTATTTGCCAATGTCTCAACTTGAATTCTTCAAGGATCCATTGCTTGACAATAGCAAAGCTGTCCATTCCGACCATCCCCAACGAACCTTAACAAAGTATGTACATCAGAAAATTTAGAAGGAGCATCTACGAGTGGATTATGAGGGTATAAATCACCTCTTACCCATAGGTCAATATTTTTTTTTCCTTCTAATCTCCAACAATGCATGTCATACGGATTTAAGTTAACACCCCATGCAGCTTTGGTGGTCGCATAATCCTTCTCTAACTTCACATGTAAGTGATACTTGGTTGTCATCTTGAAGATGTCGAATTTCCCAAAAGAATCTATGTAGAACATTACAATATACCTTAATCAAATGGTGTCAAAGTTCAATGTGAACTAACCATGATATAAGCTTTATTAGGCATATACTAGTTTCCATCCCTAGGGTCCTATTGTAGTTAGGACCATGAAAGGTCGTCCTATACTAACCCTACTCTAGTTGTAATTTGTAACTTACCTATTAGTTGCCTATTATAGTCTATGCAAATAACCTACAATAGTCTATGCAAATGAGACCTACATTGAGGCCTTAACTCTTGCTCACCTTGTAGGGTAACCCAAGGTAAAGGTGCCACGTAGGATTCATTAGCACTAAATTAATTATGATTAGAAAACTTGTTTAGGCAAGGAAGAGGCCCTTTTTGAGACCAAAAAGGGCCCTAATTTGAAGGACAAGACTAAAAGTTAACCGCCTATTACCAGAAAGAGCAACTAGAAAGATCAGACATAATGAAGAATAAGCATAATAATATTAACATAGATCTAAATGCAGAACAAAGAGTTGTATCAGATTACGTATATCATGTATATATGTTAATAATGCGGTAGAACACAATACAATAGCGGACGAAACCACGTGCCCTACGAAGCTTATTATGTCTGTAATGAGGAATAAAAATAAACCTCTTCTCTTAGTCTCTTCTTATCTCTTCATCTCGATGCATTATGAATGCTCAGATGGTATCCAATATATATACGTAATATTACAGGTGTGCAAATGTATTCATCAAGATCATTTAAATCTTATGTCAACAATTTGGGTTCCAAAGATTATAGAAAACTCAAAAAATTGGAGAAAAACGTCGAAAGAAATTTTCTAAAAAAAACTCAAAAATCTGAAATAACAGCAGATATCGTTAAAAAGAGGGGTGTTTTGAGAGATAACTCGAAAAGAAAACGAACACGAAAAGAAGCAAACTCGAAAAGAAACGAACTCGAACAAAAAATGTTTGTCCCCAGCAAAACAAACTATCTCACTCTTTTCTCATGCATGACTACGCCTATCAATCTCAAACAGAACATTAGTGATAGAAATCACGTTCGGTCTCATTATGTAGCCAAACATCAAGCATCAAAACATCAGACAAATAATTTATCGCGATTAGCTAGACAAATTATTACTCGCAAAGAGCTAGACTAAATATTAGTTGTGAACAACTAGACTAATAATAAGTCGCGAAGAGCAGGCAGTCAGACTAAGAGATTGGAAAGCCAAAAAAAAACGTAGAAAAGCATTGCAATATTGATACAAATCTGAACGCAGAACAAACAGAGCTGTAATCAGATTAAGTATAATGATATATACAAGTCAATAATGTTGGTGAGCACAAAGCAATAGCAGATGTAACCACGTGCTTCACAAAGATAATCACAATCTGTAAGAGGTGATGAACCTATTACTGACAATCCATCTGGAAAACATAATCAATGCGTGAAAGCATCTACAATGTTTGTCTCTAATTACAAGTGATGTTTCGTTCTATCTTTTATATCTCTCTTCTATATCTTTGTGAATGTTGAGATGGTATCCAATATATCTACATATTTTTTACAAAGTGTGCAGATGAAGAAGGTGCGAAAGTGGTTGTGCTGTCTGTGGGAGATCGTGGGTGGCTGCTATCATTGTCAAATCTAATTTCATAGTGCATGGGACGAGTGTGAGGAGGCCGCGACGTCGGGCTTCGCTAAAATTAACGTTGGTGAGAATGAGAAAATTGCAACACTCTGTCCAATTCCTTAGAAAATCATTTGTAAGGTGTCTTCGCCTTTCTATAAGGGCATCATTGGCATTTGTAGGTGTTAGAATCCCCATCGTCATGCCGGTCATTGCTAAAGTACAAACAAGTGACGAACACTACGTTACCACCCAACCATAGAGGTATTGCCACCTCACCCCCGTGCACTGGAGCTACAGACCACCATCAAGCAAGTTCGGATCTCATGTAAGCCATGGTGTGCCGTACCACCATGCCTTACCCTCGACCCTCACCTACCTACATCCTGAGGCCTAGATACTCATCCTGGCCTGACCAACAGTGGAAGAGCTCTTCATTCTCCAGGAGAGAATGAATGCCAAGCTCATGGAGATCCACCTCTATATACATAGTCCCGGTGGGTCATCTCCCTCCATAGGAGTCACGCATGACTAACGACACATGGCAGTTGTGCACACTGACGTGGGTCCATAACAATGAGTCACCGCATGCCAATGAGACATTGACACATGGCACCCAAATGACCTATAGCTCCAGATCAGCATTCCGTCCCATAACTGAGACCGTCACCTCAAGTTTCCTATTGCGTATCCATATGGGTACATAACATTCCCTCCCCCTTTAAGAGTCTCCTCTTAATGGGAGCAAGCCAGGGAAGTTCAGTCTTAAATAGTCCTCTCTCTCCCAAGTGTCCTAATCATCTGCCTTACCTTTCCAACGTACGAGAAATTCAGAAACCAAACGGTTTCTCAATTGGTGACGACGAACATCCACAACTTTTTCAGGTACATTAGGCACAAAGATAGACGGATCCTCGAGCTCAACTAGTTCACCTTTTGGAATTAGGGAATCCTTCCTACTAAGTAGTTCTTTTAAACGACTTACATGGAAAACAAGATGAACCCCAAACCCAATCAGAAGAATTCAATGTGAAGTTAGGTTCTAAAATAGATGGAAAGAACAGTATGATATCGTGAGTTCCTTAGGCATCAAAGATAGCCATCGTCTGATTAGAAATGAAGGAGTCATAGACTTTCATGTTCCGATTAGAGTCAGTAAACAAGCGCAATCAAACAACGATAAAGTGCATTCAATCACAACAAGCATTCACCTATGTTATACATAGATAGAAAAGCATGTTGCTACTATATTACACTGAAGCACAACAAAATAGCATTACAACCAAAAATGGTGGCATAACTGGGAGGCTCAAATAATACTCTCATGGACGGAGCTTCAAGTAATCTGTACTGCATTAAATGTTTGTCACCTAATTAGGTAAGTCATTGTACTTGGAAGTATATGGTTTTTGTGACAACTATACATATTGTATACTGTCAACCTGTAGGATATGTTGACGTAGACGAGGACATCGCAAATTCTCTCACTTCGCATTTTACATGAAGTGGTTTTTTCTCACTAATTCGCAAATTTCAGGAAGTGGCTGGGAACGTCCTTCTTTCAAAATAAATGACCTTCGCTTTTTCTCTCTCTTCGGGTTTTTGCGGAAAAGCTGAAGGTGTTCTAAAACAATTCAACTTTTGAAATTAGATGACCTTAAAAAATTTTCTCTCTTCGCATTTTTGTGAAAAAGCCGAAGGTGCCCTAAAATGGTTTAAACTTTGAACTATTGCAAAATAGTTTAAACTGTTGAACTATGTTAGTTTCGCATTTCAAAACAATGCAAAAAATCTGACACTGTGGTAAACATAGTTCATTTATGCAGACTGTCACAACACTTAGAGTATTTTTGCAGTTGCCGCGAAAGTAATGTATTTCTGCGGACTTGTTCTATATGCTAATTTCATGGAAGTCCTTGAAGATGGCCAAGTCTTCAATGACTTCAAATTATTAAACTTAACATCTGAACTTGAAATTTTCATAGGATTGGTTACCCTTTGCTGGAGATCAGTCGAAAGCCTGTTGTAGACGTTCTTCAAATAAATTGGCTATCTAAGTTTGTGATTTCTACATGTATCAGATGAGTAGACGTAGAACCAAAGTTGGTTTTGTGAAAAATACAGATCCTAAGTGGATCTAAACTCCAAGATCATTGGCTTGAATGCTTGCACTCCAAACTACATAAGCTAGGAATTGGCAACACATTCTATGCTACCTAGAATGCAAAGAACTTGATCAAAAAGCATTTATCACAAATGGAAACTTCCATAAACATCAAGTGCGGCCCAAAATAGCATTATACAGTCCATAATACATCAGCCTACCACTTTTGGAAAGCACCTAAGATCATACACAATAGCTTGAAGACAATACACACAACAATGCTCTCAATGGAGGAAGAAACAATGACAATGATCTATTGATCTCAATGAAGCATACAAAAGGTTTCTCCAACCTGTTCTCCACGACTTCCCTACTATTTATGGATGAGGAAGATGACTCTCTCTCCTCTCTCTAGAAGGTACTTGACCCTAGATATTCCCTATATAGGAAAAATAGCTAAAAATGGCTTATATGACCAAAATACATCAAAATGGTCTCATTTTGAAGGGTATGAAGTTTGACACTTCATCATACTGAAAAAATACAGTAAATAAAAACATTGTGGCCTGGTTCACACGTGTGAAACTCCAGAACCAAAACTATTTACAATTTTAGCCAATTTAGGCCTCAAACTAGCTAGGAAATGTTGACAATTTTCACACTCCCTCTTCAACATTGGATGCTAGTTTCAACATAGTCTTTGAGCACATTCCAAGATTAGATCTATGCATTAAATATAGGTCCTTTCCCAATGGTTTGGTGAAGATATCAGCCACACACTCCTTTGAAGAGACATGTTGAAGCTCCACCTCTTTGGCAATGACTTGATCTCTCACAAAATGGTGAGCAATCTCAATGTGCTTGCTCCTTGCATGAAAAACAGGATTGCTTGCCAAGCTTTGGGCTGAAAGGTTATCACAAAGTATGATTGGAGTCTTCTCTGGTTCCAGCAAGTGAAGATCCAATAACATCCTCTTGATCCAAAGAATCTCCTTGGTGCATGTTGTTAATGCCTTGTACTCGGCTTCGGTGGAAGATAGAGAGATAGTTGGTTGCTTCTTTGATAGCCATGAGACCACTCCATCTCCAAGATAGATTGCAAAGGCACTTGTTGACTTCCTATCCATTTGATCACCTGCAAAATCTGAATCTGAAAATCCACAAAGGTTAGGTGTAGTACCTCCATACAAGATGCCAAAATCTCTAGATCCCGAGATGTATCTAAGTACTCTCTTTCCTAGCTTCCAATGAGCCTCACTAGGATCTTGCATAAATTGACTTAGTTTACCAACCACAAAGCTTAGATCAGGTCTTGTGATGGTTAACCATATAAGAGATCCTATTAGCTTTCTATAGAGAGTAATGTCCTTGAAGGATCTTTCATTACTTCTTGTAGTTAGCTTTACATTTGATTCCATAGGAGTAGAAACAACTTTACAATCTTCCATATGAAACCTTTTTAGAATAGAGTTAACATACTTTTCTTGACATATGAATGTAGATTTAGAAGTTCTAATAATCTCTATTCCTAAGATATAATGAAGTTTACCAAGATCTTGAATTTCAAACTCTCTTTTGAGTGCCATCTTGATTTCATCTATATCTAGATTGTTACCACCACTTAAGATAATGTCATCAACATAGATCAAAAGTAAAGTGATATCATTTTCATTCAATCTAAAGTAGAGAGAATGATCATACTCACTCATAACAAAGTTTTGAGAAAGTAAGAAGGAATTGAGCTTAGCATACCAACTCCTTGGTGCTTGCTTTAGCCCATACAAACTCTTTTGGAGATAGCACACATGATTAGGCTCATCATGTGAAACATAGCCCTCGGGTTGCTCCATGTAAATATCATCTTTGCCACGGGTGCAAAGGTCTCATCATAGTCAATACCATATTCTTGAGCATACCCCTTTGCCACCAACCTTGCCTTGTACTTGTTGATTGATCCATCTTGATTTGTCTTGATCTTGAAGATCCACTTACAACCAATTGCCTTCTTGTCCTTTGGAAGATTTACCAACCTCCATGTGTTGCTTTTGATGAGTGCTTGATGCTCATGATCCATGGCTTGGATCCATTCCTTCTTTTGAATTGCTTCACCTACACAAGTTGGTTCATCAAAAGAGGTAAGAAAAGCAAAGTTAGAGTTGTCCACCACTTGCTTTCCTTTTTCATCATAGGTTAGCCTTGATGGCTTAGCCCTTTGCCTTTGAGTCTTCCTTGAAGTTTGCTTTGGAGTGGCATCTCCATCTTCATCCAAGAAATCTTGCACATCATGATGATTAGTAGGCACATCAACATCAACATCAACAACATTGGAAACATTCTCTTCATGAAAGATGACATCCCTACTTATGACAACTTTCTTTGTAGAAGGAATGTACACTTTGTAAGCCTTGCTTACTTCACTATAGCCAACAAACACACCCTTCTTTGATGAAGGATCTTCTTTAGTTCTATCATCAAGTGTGATATTGACAAAACATGTACATCCAAAGATCCTACAATGCTTGACACTCGGCCTTCTACCATAAAGAACCTCATGAGGAGTTTTACCATCCAAGGAAGCACTTGTCCATCTATTACATAGATAGTTAGCACATGCTAAAGCTTCCCCCCAAAAAGACTTAGCAAGATTAGCATGTAGTCTCATTGCCTTGGCACATTCACAAAGGGTTCTATTCTTCCTCTCGGCCACTCCGTTCTGTTGTGGAGTCCTAGGACTAGACATCTCCCTCTTAATCCCATGTGCTATACAAAAGTCTTTGAACCTATTTGAGGTGTATTCCCCTCCATTATCAGATCTTAAGCATTTGATCTTTGTATTGAATTGGTTTTCCATTTCATTCTTGAACTTGACAAATGCAGCAAACACTTCATCCTTACTTTTAAGAAGATAGATCCAAGTATACCTACTAAAGTCATCAATGAAAGTTGCATACATCTTTGTCCCACCATTGCTAGTTGTACTAGAAGAATGAATATCAGAATGCACAAGTTGAAAAGCTTCTTTAGATCTAGAAGTAGATCTAGAATAAGCAAGTCTATGAGATTTGGACAAGGCACAATGTTCACAAACACTATTGTTTGCAACAAGACTTTTAGGGAGACCAAGAACAAGCTCTTTCTTTGCCATTACCTCCAAAGATTTGAAGTTGGGATGGCCCAACCTCTTGTGCCAAACTTCTTGGTTTGTCAATTGCTCCCTAGCCATACATCCTTCATGATTAGAGATCACACATGCATCAAGCTTGAAAAGTTTACCATGCCTCCTACCTTGAGCAATCAAGGATCCACATTTACTTATCAAACATGCATCTCCAATGAACTCCACATCAAGTCCTTTGTCAATCATTTGACTTACACTAAGCAAATTCTTAGTGATTGAAGGAATGTACAAAACATTTTCAAGATTTGCTTTCCTATTTGTTGAAAGGGAAATAGGAATAGTGCCTATGCCTTTGATGTCACATTGACCATCATTTGCAGTGTAGATGATGTTACCTTCTCCCTCATAAGACAATAAGGATGTAAAGTATTCCTTATGTCTTGTCATGTGAGATGAGGCTCCACTATCAATCCACCAAGGATCATTATCATCTATGTTGGCTAACAAACTTGAAGTCATAACAAGTGATTCACATGTGTTATGTTCTTCCTCATCTATTGTAAGATTTCCTTGCCTCTCTCCTTGCTCTCTTTTCTTCTTATAACATTCATTTGCAAAATGACCTTTTATCCCACAATAAAAGCACTTGAACTTTGACTTATTCTTCTTAGTAGAAGAGGAAGAGGAAGAGTGATCATCATGATCAAAGTTACCACCTTTGGACCATTTCCCTTTGCCTTTACCTTTGCCCTTGAATTTGCCTTTTGTGAAGAAAGTCTCTTCACCTCCACCTTGCAAGGATGCACCATCAAGCTTTGATTGCAACCTATGTTCTTCAGCCAATAAGATTTCTTGCAAGTCAACCACACTTGGCAAGACTCTTTGAATGGCAAAACTTTGCACAAGGTTAGCATGTTCATTTAGCAAACCATTCAACATAACTTGGACTATTTCACCATCTTTTATGTTCTCATCAATGCATGCTAAATCATCACTTAGGGACTTAACTCTCAAGATAAATGCATGAGCACTTTCACCCTCTCTTTGCCTACTAGAAAATATTTGTCTCCTTAGGGTCAATACCCTAGATGTGGACTTTGATTCAAAGAGCTTCTTTAAGGCATTCCATGCCTCACTTGCACTTTGACACTTTCCAACTTCCTTGAGAAGTTCATTTGTAACATTCATTTTAATGATATGAAGAGCCCTTTTGGCCTTCTTATCAAACCTTTGTTGCTCTTGAAGTGTGAGAGGTCTCTCTTCAATTTCTGCAACTATGTCCATGAGTTCATTCAACTCAAGTAAGGACTCCATCCTCACTTTCCAAGTAGAGTAGTTTGATGAACTCAACCTTTCACTAGACTCTAGCATGATCCCACCATTGGAAGCCATGATTCTAATGTTTCTTCAACTTTTAGGTTTTGTCCTAAAGCACTTAGCACTCACTTTTCTCTCAACAAATGATAGATAAAGATATCTATGAAGATTTAGGACCCTAAAACACTTCTATCTTGAACCTAGATGGTTTCCAAGCATAGAAAGGAAGATTGAAACACATGCAACACTTTGCACACACTAAGAATGGATTACAAAATCAAACCAACCTGAACACACTCTTGCTTAAGCTCTCAAACTTTCCAGCAAGTGACCAAATCAAGTTATGGTGTGAAGAGTTACTTGCATTCTTAGAAAATACCCAAAACTAGGATGCCAAGATTACCTAGTAATGAACAAACTTGATCAACATATGATCAACACACTAAGATATTGATTCAACCTGTAAAACCACATGTAAACCACACTTCTAAAAGTTTATAAACTCCAGCAAGTGATAAATACAAGATTTAGAGGTGAATGAATGAGCACACTTAGTGAATCACAAGACTAGCTTCACTACCTTGTCAAATCTTGGTGTTTAGATGTAGATCTAAGATCACTTCACATGAGAATGTTCCTCAACCTGTTAAGAACCTGAAAACACACTTGCATAATGGTTAACACCTTCCAGCAAATGCTCCAATCAAATTACATAAGGAGAGTTACTTACATGCTCAACAAAGTACACCAAAATTTATGCCAAAATTGATGACAATCTTTACAATATGCTCTTCACAATGGAGCTTACAATATGTTCACCCAAAAAAGGGGATCTTTCATCCAAATGGGAGCTTTGCTCAGCCTTTAGGAGAATTACAACTCACTCAAAAGAGCATTTGTCATCCACTTAAGGAGAAGTTTCATCCACTTAAGGAGAGTGTTCATCCAAGAATGGAGATTGTCAACAATAGGATTGAAAAGAACATTGTTAGTATTGAATATGCACAAGCCTCACAATCACAAATGATTAGGTGTTATGATCTGATCCAAAATAGTTTCTTTTCAGCCTCTGATCTTCAATAGACCTGAAATATGCTTTTGATCCACAAGTTCAACTCACAAAACAAAGGTTAGTAAGATTTGATCAACAAAGCAATGCAAAATCATGCTAGAACTTGATCAAACATCCAAATATCACCAAAAATGGAATACTTACTGTAAATAGAAGCCAACCAGCTCTGATACCATGTGAAAAATACAGATCCTAAGTGGATCTAAACTCCAAGATCATTGGCTTGAATGCTTGCACTCCAAACTACATAAGCTAGGAATTGGCAACACATTCTATGCTACCTAGAATGCAAAGAACTTGATCAAAAAGCATTTATCACAAATGGAAACTTCCATAAACATCAAGTGCGGCCCAAAATAGCATTATACAGTCCATAATACATCAGCCTATCACTTTTGGAAAGCACCTAAGATCATACACAATAGCTTGAAGACAATACACACAACAATGCTCTCAATGGAGGAAGAAACAATGACAATGATCTATTGATCTCAATGAAGCATACAAAAGGTTTCTCCAACCTGTTCTCCACGACTTCCCTACTATTTATGGATGAGGAAGATGACTCTCTCTCCTCTCTCTAGAAGGTACTTGACCCTAGATATTCCCTATATAGGAAAAATAGCTAAAAATGGCTTATATGACCAAAATACATCAAAATGGTCTCATTTTGAAGGGTATGAAGTTTGACACTTCATCATACTGAAAAAATACAGTAAATAAAAACATTGTGGCCTAGTTCACACGTGCAAAACTCCAGAACCAAAACTATTTACAATTTTAGCCAATTTAGGCCTCAAACTAGCTAGGAAATGTTGACAATTTTCACAATAAGGCTACTGCCTCATGCCATGATCAATCATACTCCAAACTATAGATAACTTTTGCTAATCTGACAATGACTTTATGAACAATGAAAAATGTCTAATGACAACGGAAACATATCTACTAAAAAATTGAACAATCATCACAACATTCACAGTTTGCACGAGAAGATATAACTCGTCCACATTATCAAAAATCAAATGTACATTAGAAGTTCTTTCTTGAACGTTGTTTGTTCACTTTTGATGAGGAAGAACAAAATGGTGGTAATTCTCTTTTGATGTCTTATTGTTTGCTAAACAAAATAGGTTTGTGTGGCACGTGGGATCAAGAGAGAGTCCTCAAACTCAAAGGATCTACATGGAGTGGAAGAGAGGAAGAGAATTCTTTGTACAAAAGTTATATTTATAAGGGTGAATGCAAACATTATTAAATTTTTTTGGGGTGAAACTTTGATGTGTGCTAACTTTGTTTGCAATAGGTGGTCAAATGAAAATTTGGACGGTAAGAGTTTATGAGATCCTTTTTGGTAAGAAGCCAAGCTTGGAGCATATCAACATCTTTGGTAGTGCTTGCTATGTCAACTCATCTTGGATTCTTGAAGGAGATCTTTGTTAGCTATAGTGAAGTAAGGAAAGCTTATATTGTTGGAACACCAGATTCTTCGCCAGCTGAATGCCACTTTGAAGATCACTATGTATAGTCATAGATTTTTTTTGCTTCATGTCCATCTCATCCAAGATTTGTCTCAACCAAATGGCTTCCTGTGCTGCACTACACATTTTCTTATACTCTGCTTTGATCAGAGGAATTCCAAAACAAAAGATGACCCTTTGTAAAGATTTTTTATTTTTTTCTTTAGGTTCGACCACCACCCCAATCAAAATGGACAAATTCAAATCTACGTAACGTAGCTCAAATAAACTAAAAAATAAAAATAGATACAACAAACTTTGAAATTTGTGTCACAGACAGCATGGACGTATTCCATTGGTTCAGTCTTCATGCCTGTGACACGTGCAGATTACGTCAATACCTCAAGTTAAATTTGTTTAACTATTTGTTAACTAGACTAGTTACAACTATAGAAATATAGTATGCATAGTAACTATGACTACTATGGCATTCTCATGAGATTAAATGTGATATGAATAATTGAATTGAGTATCATATCAGAGAGATTTTTGGCGTTAAGGCTTTGAAAATAGCAATGGCAAGGAGACGAAGATCTACAATTGAGTCTATGGTTCTTTACAATGAGAAAGATGATGCTGATAGCTGGAAGCCAACAAAATATATGAAGAATTCATGGGTGTTGCTGCATCCATCATCAAAGAAAAATGTCCCATAGAAGAAAGGGGCAACGATGACATACAAATCTTATTGGAAAGCAAAAATTTTGGAGTTTAAGACAACTCCTGGAGGTCACTCTATATCAGATGTGTTAGTACAACATATTTGTATGCATTCAAAGATAAAAGTACAAGATATCAATCCTCATGATCATAGAAAATGTAACTGTAAGTATATTAAAAGGTATGCACTTTACTACAATCATAGGAGCTTTTTGATTGAAGCTCTTCAGATTACGATTTAAATTATTCAACGTGTTTGTTCTTTCATATTTATATCCATCAAACATAAGTGAATGAGATCCAGTGCAATCACTTGCAAGAATATTGGATGTGATTCACTCTGATGTAATTGAAAAGCTACAATACATAGGAAGAAGTCCAAAGGAGCTTGTAGATAGTGACATAATTATATTTTTATGAATCTTTATATATACCACAAACGGATGGGGATTTCGCCATGCTTGAAGCAAATCCATTGCCAAGTTTTTAGAGTGATGAGTGGCCTACTCTTGAAAGTATTGTTTCTAAATCCTTCAGATGCAAGCTACTCTTGCATGTTAGAAATGCCATGAAGATAAGTATGGGTTCAAAAATCATTCACCTAAGTTGGTTTCTCTCATTGCATATATTTGTTGATTATTTCTCAAGTGCAAGTGTTCGAAGGACACCAACTTTAATTGTTTGCAAGGATTTATTAAATGAGATTTTGTTAGATCTCATGGATCAAGGTTAGGTTAGTAAAACAAATAAAGACATAGAATGCAGGATAATCATTAATGATCTTTTGTTATGATATTGAAAAACAAATGCTTAGTCTCACATTTAGCTATCAGAGATTCAAGAAAACTGATGGTACATGTCTACCACTAGATCAAGACTTCCAAATAAATGGTCACACAGACCGAAAGGAGATAAGCATCATACACAATGAAGAATTTTTTACTATGATTGAGGTGGAAGAGCATTGGAGCCTTGATCATATCAGAGCAAAGCTCATGCTATTACAAACCAATCTACTCACTTATTTTAGATTCATCATCAATGGAAGACTCGTAAGTACTCTATGTTTATTGCCAGTTCAAAATAGTACACACTAGAAGAAAATGACATAATTTGCATTGACACATTCACTAATATTTGTCTTGTTATAGTTGCAAAAAAGACATGAACTGGTAACGTGTTACAAAGATCTACCTACAACAATCACCGTTGTGAAAGAGCAATATATTCAAATACAGTTCAATAAAATCTGTGTATAGACTCTTTCATTCAATAAATGAAAGCCCAAGCTGGACATCAGTATATGTGTTTTGGGCTCCCAATTTCAATAACATGGAGCTACATTTGATATATACTTGTATATGTTCCTATCAATTCTATACATTTTGTAGCTATGTCTGTTCTGTGTTATCTATAATTTTTTCATCTTTATTTACTATAATAACATCATTATCTACCATAGCAATATCATCAATAGTGCTAGACAAATCAGGGAGTGGCTGAAGCCTTCCCCTTGCCAATATGCTTAGAATAATTTCCTTTTTGAATCTATTGACCTGGGCCACTGTGTATTCACAAATCATAAACTGCAAGATAGAGCGTGAAGCTACGATAAGACAATTTATAGAATAAAAAAATTAATCACGATTCCAAAATCAAGAATAAACAGAATAAATTACCTTTGAAATATCAACATCTTGTTAAAAGTTGTACCACTCAAAAAGTAACTTCTTATTATACAAAGTATACCACCCATAGCTGAACGAGTCATTTTGTTGGGGTGACTACAAAATGTTCAACACACAAGATATCAATGAAGGAAAACACACAATGAATAAAATAGATTCGAATGTTGATTTTAAATTGTTGATGAAGTAGACATTATTTACCTCCAAACTAGTGATATCGCATTTCCTTGCCTTGGCATTCTCTATTAGAATGTATTTATAGATTGTCGGCAGGATCGAGTCAATATCCTTATGAGTCTTACTAGCTAAATTCATCTTTACACAAAAAAATTTAATCACATTATCTACATATCTCTTGAAAGAGATCATATTTAAGCCCCATTGGTCACTACAAAAGACAGTCCATTAGATGCAATTCTAAAAAATAATCTCAAATTGAAACGCCAATGATAAAGCTATTAATAGCAAGAAGCAAATAAATTGTCTTACTTGGTATGATATGGCACAAGCAGGTATTTGGTGACTGGTGTGCATCCACTAAACAGACACTGTGCCCACTGCTGAATAAAATGGAACATGTTTTTTCAAAGAAGTTGGTACGAATAAAAGTGTGGTCCTAATTTTAAAGGTGTTTAAAATGGATTGTCCCTTGCCATACCCTCACAGTGAATTTGATCACCTAGGAGAAGTTCACAACTATATTTCCATCGATCCCATTGCAAAAAAAATCTTTTGGAATAATGCAGATATTGTTGACATGAATGAACTCGTTCTTGCCAACTGTCCATTATACAACATTGATGACGTTGTTAATTGTATGGATATTCAAGGGGTAGTAGTTTGCACTGCTAAGTTCAAATGCTACTATCCTAGTGAAAAAAACTTGCTTGTTATCATGAAGTTGATTTCAATTACAGCAGAAGGAAATATTGTGAATTTCATGGCAGATCACGGAGACCCTTTCTACAAACAAAACCAAATAGGTGTTTGTCAAAATTCACTTTGCACTTTAAAAAGAAAAAACATGTATCGTTTATTGACCCATTAAGTGAGTGCTTTACATATTATTCTAATAGTTCAGAGCAACATCAAGAAAATGTTGGCCCGCTAGCCAGGTGGCTCAAAATGGGGTAGCATCCAAAAAATGTCGACAAGATCAGTATATAATTCATATTATGTAAGTGGTATAGAAGATGTCGAAAACAGATCCACCAACTACAATCCAACAAGATCATTGACAAGTAACTATAACTCAGATATCTTGACAAGAATCGAAGATATTTCTCATAGTCGTAATATGTCAAGATCAGTGTATAACTCAGATATCTTAACAAATGTCGAGGATGTGGTTACTCGTAATACATCTGCATTAGCATGCAACTTGGATATTCTTACAGGTGTGGAGGATGTAGGAGAGGTTGTTGATAACAACAAAAATAAAAGATGTCATTTTCAAATTGGCATTCAAACAAACTATATACCGAATTCGTCAATTTTGGCAAGTGCAAATGCATCCCCCACCATAATTCAAATTTTGTGGAATTCGATTTCGATGAACATGATTATATAACCAACATATTACATAATGCTAATATGACAAATGATCCTACAAGATCAAGATGATCACAAGCAGATGAAGTTTTTGAAGATCTACAAAGAAAGCCTCGAGTATGTCCAACATCCTTTGGAACTCCTCAAAGTTTCAAAAGAAAGCGTGTGCTTGTTTATGTTGCACCAAAAAAAGCAGAATATGTTTTATCGTCAGAAAATATAAGGGAAATGTTGATGCAACCATGTTATAGGACTCTTGGACATCGGCTAGTAGTATTATGCCATAGAGGAGTGTAGTGCATTTTTCTGGTCAAAATTTCAAAATTTCAGCAACTACAATCATTGATGCTGATTTTCTAGAAGAAAATGTGCTAGATGTATCTCATATGTGCAAAATCTGCTATTATGCCACTTTTTACTGATATACGAATGTGGCTATGTTAAAGAATAGCTATGAAATTCTATGGCATGTTCAAATGTCATAATCAATTTTCAAATGATAGTTATATTAGACAAATTAGAGCTATTTTTACTACGTTACTATTTTTAGTAGGTTTGTTAAATAGCAATAAGCTATTTTTAGCAACACTCATAAGTGACTTTGATGGATGATAATATCGACAGTTGCTAAGTAGTTTTATTAAATGGCGATTTTTTTGTCATATTGTAATGATGAAATGTAATTTATATCATGATTAATAAAAGATGCCCAGGTACCTTTAAGGCACTGACTTAAGTTTCAAGGAAAGATTCAAAGGCTAAGGGTCCTGCAAACAATGACAATCAAAGTTTAGTTCAAGACGAAAACAACAAACTCGAAAAAATACGACAATTAAATCAATGGTTGTGACAAGTAATACCCTTTTTAAGGTTAAGAATGTCCTTTATGAATTGGGACCATGACCTTATTATAAAAAGATTATTGAAGACAATTGGAAACTTCAAGCTGCAGCCAAGTAATGAAGTAATATTACTTTACAGTTTAATAAGTGCTTGGGAAAAAAGATTATCGAAGACAATTGAAAACTTCTAAAAAGATTATCGAAGACAATTGGAAACTTCAAGCTGCAGCCAAGTAATGAAGTAACACTACTTTATAGTTTAATTAGTGCTTGGGGAAAAATCCAAGAATCCGGATCGATCAACTATTGATAGAGTTAAAGCTATGCTTTCAAAATGGCAGTTGGTCTCGTAAGTCAATGAAGTGTGTGTCTCTTCGGAAAATGAAGGACTAACACATCACAAATGTTGCAATCATAATTGGGTGAATTGGTCCAAATACCAATGATTAATAATTTTGAAGAAATTGTTCTAGGAAGGCCAAAACGGTATAGAACGGCCTTTATATCAATATGAAAATTAGGGAACTTTATTGAAAACATTTTTCCCTTCAATGAAGTTCAGTTTTGAAGAAAATACACTTCTAAAAGTTGTTGGAAGAGGTCCTACCATGGACTCTTTGATAATTCAGAGCCCACATATCCTTAATCGACACTTGCCAAATGGACCTGAAACTTTTTATCATAATGAGTAAAGTCAAATTCCATGAAATGGATTCAATGGAGAATGAAAGATATTGGTGTTTTCAAGTGGAATGGAAATGAACCATTTTCTCTCAACGAGGAGAAGAAGAAGGAAGGATCCGGGAGGAATTCATTCATTCGTTCAAGTGTAGAAGAGAGCTCTTGTTTTCTTGGTTATGAGCAGAGATCATTTTCTAATGTTCTGGTAATGAAGAGAGGCAGGGATTCATCTGCTCCATTCTCTTCCTTAATGATTTGCTATGATGTTCGTTCATTTTGGAGTATGAAGATGGCAAGAAAAAATTTCATTCAGATCTGCGCGTTCTCTTTCCTATTGTTTTCTCACCGGTCGGATCTCCCTGTCTGAATGTGTTGAACAGACAATCATTTATCTCCCTCAGCGCAGAACAGGCCTCTTTCTCTGTTCTCTCTCTCACAGTTACTCCCTCCCTTCCTCCAGCGATCTCTCTCCTTCTTCACCCTGTCTGCGCTCTTCATCCATCTGCGCACCTGCTCTCCATCTCTGTACCTGTGAATCTCTCTCTCTCTCCCTCACAGTCACCGCGTTTCTCTCTCTCTCTCTCTCATCTTTGCCTTTCATTTTCTCTATGACTGACCACTTACTCATTCACTCTCAGTACAACCATCACTCCATCGCTATCATCCACATATACCTACATCTCTCTTAACATGACTCACTGTCTATCACTCTCTTTCGGTTGTCTATTGTCGCGCATCCCTCTGATGTCTCTGCTTGCGATCTCTACTCCAACTATCCCTCTGCTACGATCATCTCTCATTCTCCTTGTGACCCCTCTTCCTTTCATTTTCAACTGATTGGTAAAATGAAGAACATGACCCGACAAAGTAAAAGATTGGAACTCGCAGTCTGGAAATAAAGTGAAAAGCCACAAAAATGAAGATATTAAAGAACCGGATGCCTGTTGAAGAAAAGACCTTAGCCTATGGACAGTCTCTTTAAACTTAAGTCAGAGTAAAAAGACTGAGGTAATTTTCATTGCTCATCTCTGTTTTGACTCGTCTTAATTCACTTCGTAATACATATAGAAGATGAGTAAATGCTATTCTGTGTATTATTGCAATATCTATGAATGGAATTAAAGAATGAGAATTTGATTAGTCTATTTATACTAAATGTGTAATGCAATAAAAGATGACTAATGGATTTACCTTCTGTAGTAAGAATTATAGTTTTACAGTCAGTAATAATTCACTGATTTACTGTCTGAGGTAAAAAACAGACAACATAGTTTCTGTTTAGGTTTACAGAATATGCTCTATGCTTAACAAACATAATGGCAATTTACAAGCATAATAAATCCCATATTGCTGATCCATTGAAAAACATGGAAAAGCTACCGCTCAAAGTGGTTGAAAAACACCATTAGAGCTATATATATCTTATATATTTCCAAAATCACATACATTATCATGATAAAACCATTGAAAAAGATGGTCAAGCTTTCGTAGATAAATCATGGCAATTGCATCAAAGATTGAATAAAATTAAGTTTGTTTGATTGGAGACAATACAAGAATTAGTAAATGAAAAACATTTATATCTTTGAAAAGAATATTTGATATGGATTACTTATGAGGTGAATGGGTTCAGACTTAATTTACCTTCTAGTATAGATGTTCATAAAGTAAGAGTGTTTCTAGGATTATGTGGTTACTATAGAAGATTTATATGGAATTATGATCAAATATCTACACCCTTATATAATCTTCTTAAGAAAGATGTTACTTTTAATTGGACATCTATAGAAGAGAAATCCTTTCAAGATCTCAATTATTGTTTGATGTTATTGTGAATCAAGACATATCATAAGGTAAGAAAAAAACAAATATTCCTTTATGAATAAAAAAGTATCATTTAAACATGGAGGTGCCTTCAGCCCTAACTGTTCACAATTGGAGAGTTAGAGTAGTGGTGGTTATAGGAAAGCTATCCTTGCTAAGAGACTCTAAAATAGAACGAGAATTGTTGGATATATTAGTCAAATATTTAACTTATCCATAATATCCTACATGTCCGTTCTTCCAAAAAGTCATAGGTTACCTAGAGATTATATATGAGATCTATAAGTAGTTTATTATTTAACTCTTTGTGAAGAAACATATAATACGTGATTATATAGGTCCATGTTCAATATTGACTTTGCTTAGTAATGGACAATATGACTGAATTGAGATGCATATGAATACTCTAGTTAAAGTGAAATAAATCTAGATCGTCAATTCATATTACAAAAAAAAATTAAAAAAATTATACAAATCATGAATGGAAATAACATCCACTGATGAGGGTATAATAGTGACTATACATTGTTGGAATATTTGGCAAATTCCTGAATATGATCGGCAATCAATGCTATCATATATATCAGAACTATATAACCAAGAATCCATAATCCACATATGTCTCAATACTACCTATACATTAGATGGACAATCTTGGGATCTTGTAGACTCTGAGGTAAGAGAAGAAATAGAAGATAATCTACTTAGTGGAAGTTACTCTAGTATCACTTAGAGTATCTACAAGGTATACTAAGAGTGATATTTATAGAAGACAGAATACAAGATATCCATCCGACCTTCATCCATAATGAATAATACTACTA
The DNA here is from genome assembly GCA_029204225.1 of Diphasiastrum complanatum. NCBI lineage: Eukaryota > Viridiplantae > Streptophyta > Lycopodiopsida > Lycopodiales > Lycopodiaceae > Diphasiastrum > Diphasiastrum complanatum. Next base: position 68,934,668 of record CM055095.1, on the reverse strand, counting down.
AAGATGATCAATGATAGTCTACATTCTAGAAGGGAAGGTGATTTGTACCATTATGATTTAGAGTGGATTCTTAGTGTCTCATTTCCTTATGAAATAGAATTATGTTGGTGGTATAACCTTTGTGAAAATATTACCAATCTACCCGAGGGTTTAAAGTACTACTTATTACATGCCATTACAGGAGTGAGATATAATGTTTATCCTACAGAACCACCATATAGTCTTTCTTATATCTCTTTGGTACCACCTAATCCCTATAGAGAAGATTATTATACTAAAACCAACGATTATGGATGGGAAGCTAATCTGTTAAATAAAACAACAATAGTAGATTTATACAGATATGCATATCCTTATGATCAAGCAGGAAGATTTGCGTTATCTTTTTTTATAGGCACTGGTTTTTTGGACAAGCTTAAAGTAAATTGTGTCTATCTTCATCTAGTATGGAGAACTTATTAATTTGTTGAAGAGAAAAAACATAATAGACTATGTTAGATTGATACGGCCAATCACTAAAATAGTATGGCTATTTCTAACCCCCCCCTTATAAATGTGTGCCCCGTAAGTATCGTAGGCATATTCGTAAATTTATGGGAGGAATAAATTTTAATTATGTAAAGCCATATTAATTACTTATATATCTATATGATGTTGGAATATGAAATTTGTGTTAAAGAAACGACCTAAAATATATCAAAAGGAAGAGAAAATTGATGAATCTAAAATTCCATATCATGAACATCCCGAGTGGAATAGACCTTGTGAGGTATTGTATAGAGGAAATTGTATATTGTATGAATCTCCTAAGGAAACCTCACATGGAATAGGTGAAATAAGAGTAACTCAGACCAATACTCAAGGAAACTTAGTAAGGAAATATGAAGTATTAATCAAGGGAATTTGGCATTCTTATCGACAAACTTGGGAACAAAGTGAATCTAAACCTGTTTATAAGATAGTGAAAGTAATTAAAAATGCCAGGACTAATAAATAGAGAGAGAGAGACAATTATCCTGTTACTATAACTATAGATTGTTATCAATTTTGGATAAAGTCTGAATCTCAAAGAAAAGTGATATTAGAGTTTCTAAAAATATTATATGAATTGGGTTTAGTTGATCATATATATTTAAATATAGAATATATCTTGAATGGCATATGTTGGGCCACAGTAGACTCTGAAATTAGTGAAATCATAGAGGAAAGTTTACCCAGTGGAAGTTATTCTATCAAGGCCCCATAACATCTGTAGAAGAAATATAAGTGTTTATTACAAAAGATATATGACTATAGTATGAGATTACCTTATATACCATCCTTGAAAAATATAGAAACAATTCAGCCTATAGTTGAAACTAATCAAGCTTTCTCTCAGAGTTGGCCTACTCCGATCTTTTGAAAGCACCTATATTAATCACACCAGACTAGGACAAGGAGTTCCACGTACATACTGATGCTTCAGGATATGTAGTAGGAGTTATGTTAGCTCAAGCTGATGAGAATAAAATAGATCGTCCTATTTATTATGCCAGCAAACAACTAATACAAGCTGAAATAAATTATAGTACTACTGAAAGGGAAGGATTAGCAATGATATTTGCACTTCAAAAATATAGACATTATTTATTGGCTAATCCCTTTGTATTTTATGTGGATCATCATGCATTATTATATCTAGTTAATAAACCTAATGTGACAGGGAGATTGACTAGATGGTTACTCTTACTACAAGAATATATATTTAAGATAATCCTAAACCTAGGAAGGGTTCATTTTCTAGCTACTCATTTATCTAGGATTACTGACGAAACAAAAAAAGAGGAAGAAGATGCACATGTGGGCATTTGTGATGAAATACCAGATGCCTTTCTCTTCCAAGTAGATGCATTTCCTCCGTGGTATTTTGAAATCTCTGAATTCCTATCGCTAGGTTATTTTCCACCATGAGTACCCCTTAAAGAAAAAAGACGAATAGTAAACCAATCAGCAAAATTTACTCTTATAGGAGGACAACTATATAAAATGGGTTCTGATAAAATATTAAGAAGGTGTGTACAACCTCATGAAATACCTATAATACTTAGAGAAGCACATGAAAGAGTGTCAGGAGGACCTTTCAATGGAGAGACAACTTCTAGGAAAATTTTACAAGCAGGTCTGTGGTGGCATACTCTTCATAAAGATTCTACGCTAAGTCATGTGACGCATGCCAAAGAGTTGGGAAACCTAATAATTTATTTGCCATGCCTTTAAATCCTTTTGTACCATTAGCTGCTTTCAAGAAATGGGGTGTAGATTTTGTTGGACCAATAAGTCCAGCAACAAAAGCAACACAATGTCGCTATATCTTAGCTGCTACAAATTATGCTACAAAATGGGTGGAGGCTAGAGCTTTTACAAATAATACCCAAAAAGTAGTTGTTCAATTTCTGTATGAAAATACAATATGCAGATTTGGATGTCCTATTGAACTTATTAGCAACAAGGGAAAACACTTCCTAAATGATACTATAGAAGCATTGACTAAAAATCTTCACCCTACTACCCTAGAGGAAATGGACAAGCTGAAGCCACAAATAAAACTATATGCAAGATACTCACGAAAGCTTGTGAAAAACATCGTACAGATTGGGATAAAAAGTTGAATATTGCATTATGGTCATATAGAACAGCTTATAAGGTTACTACTCAACATACTCCTTTTAATCTAGTATATGGATTAGAAGCAGTAGTGTCATTAGAATATTAAGTTCCGATTTAAGAGTAGCCATAGAAGAAAGATTGGGAGATGTAGATTCATAACAAGAAAGGCTTAATCGACTTAACCAATTAGAGGAACAAAGAACTAGAGCACTTTTTACCCAAGAAGTGGTTCAAAATAGAAGAAAAGCGTGGCATGATAGACATATAAAAAAAAGAATTTTTGAAGAAAATGATTGTGTACTGTTATACGATAGTAAATATCAAAAACATCTTGGTAAGTTGAGAATGAGATGGTTAGGACCATTTAAGGTTTTGGATGTTTATCCTGATGGAACAGTCGGATTGGAAAACCTACAAGGAGGAAAATTACCTGTTAGAATAAATGGTATGAGATTAAAAAAATACTACATATTCAAACTAGTATAGTAATTTCGGCTGTTGTGTGTTTTGATTTTTTTTTCTTATTCAGGATTGGGAACCGATACTACATCGTTTAGGGCATCTAATGGATTCAAAGAATAATGACCATGAGTATCGTTCGCCTATGGGAATAAGTTTTGCATCTATTCAAGATCAGGAGATGGATCTTGGAACTGAGGTATTGCCTTGTGATGTAAATAACCATCCAATGAATTCAAATGGAATAGAAAAGGTTGATAATATTCAAGATACACCTATACCAAAACAACCTATTCCAATGAATAGAGAACCAGAAATAATACCAATTACAGATGATGAAAATCGTACTACTATTCCTCTTAAAGAAAATCCTCAAGATATGAGAAAGGATAAGAAGATAGAATTTTTGCTAAGTGATAAAAAAAAACGAAGAAATGATATTCAAGAGTTAAAAAATGAGATCAAAAAAATTAAAAATATTATAATATGAAAAGATAATGAAATCAGTAGTCTTACCCTAGAATGTGATAAAGGAAAAAGAGCATATAAGTCATTAGAATTAGAAATGAAAACCCAATCATCCATATATGAAGAAAAATTGAGGACTACTAATTTGATCAACTTTCAACAAACTGAAGAAATATTTATGTTGAGACAAAAATGTGCATCATTTTCTATAGATCTTAAAAAATATAAACAAAAAGAAGAAAAAAATTTGCAAGCAAAAAAAAACAAAAAGTTAATAACAAGTCAAGACAGTTTTCCTATCACCCCGGTGTATGGACAAGAAATATTTGTCGATAGAAACTGTTATGAACGTTTCGATAATTATGGTATATGCATTCCTCTTCCTGAATTTCCTATAGTGCATGAAGAGTTAGAGTTAAGGGCATCTACCGGTGAGTCTAAGAATTTGCTTTTCAGATGGCCTATAATTGCGGGATCATTCGATGCGTGTGCCAGTTGCAAATCTACATTTTCTATTGTATATTTGACAATCATCTACAGACTTGAAATCAATATGCAATTTGGTGAACATTCTGTCAAGTTTAGTTTTATAAGTATGCTTGTCAAATGCCATCAAGTCTTGATAATGGATCATGTCCTTATTCTAAGATCTGAACAAGAGGGTATTGAGCAGAGACTTAAATTTGAGATAAATCTCAAAAAATACTTCCACACCAAGACCCTTTGTAATAGAAGAAAGAATAAAAAGAAAAGGAGAAAAAAATGATTTGAAATATTCTATATTGTCACTGATACCAAATTCAAGAAAAAAAATAACATACTAGAATCAAAATTAGCAATTTCAACAAAGAAAATATAGAAAAAAAGATTATGAAAAACTGATAAAATCAAGGAGTGGATATCAGTTTCAAGTGTGAAATAAAACGTAAAATCAAATTGCAACAAATTACGTGCTCGAGATTGATATCACAGGACTGATTGGTTTTGAATGAGGGTATACAAGAGAGAAAAAATCAAATACGGAACATGCACTTGAGAGTGATATCCAAGAAAGCAATATTGGTTCCAGGCGTGGAGGTAGAAGAGGAGCGTAAACAGGTAAAACAGTACGCTTGAAATCGATATTAAATGCTAAATTCAAAAAATTTGTGTGAAAATCCACGCCAGAAATGAGAAATTTATAAAAAAAATTTACACATGTGGAATTTGATCAATAAGACACGTGTCATTTTGTGATTTGCTGATTATATTCGTCCGTACAGATAATGATTGATGCGAAGTTATTACGTGTGGAATGACACGTGGCACAATAGGATTGGTGCATGTGTCATTGTCCACGTGTCATCATCAATAAGTCATAATGATGTGTACGAATAGACACGTGGACCACTGACATGACGCCACGTATTCTAAATAATTCATTTATCATCACAAATTTTCAGTTTTCTTTTTTCTTGCAATATCGATCTCAAGCCATAAAAAAGGCTTCTCGTATCGGTTTCGAGCGCGGGTATATTGGCCACAGAATTTTGGAATGAAAACGCGCGCTTGAGACCGATATCCTAGAATATAATAAAGATTTTAGACGCGTAGCTACGCACTAAGGCTAAAAATGTTGAGAAGTGCACTTGAAATCAATATCAGACACAAAAATCAAAAAAATTGTGAAGGACACGTATCGTTTCGTGATTGGTCGAAAATATTTGTCCGTAGAGAGAATGATCGATGCGACAGTTGTCACATGCAAAATGACATGTGGTGCTATCTGATTTGTGCACGTGTCACACCCCCACGTGTCCCTCATAAATGAGTCATAATTATTGTACAGATGGACACGTGCACCAGTGAAATGATGCCACATATTTTGAATTGTTCATTTATTGTCACAAATTCTCAATTTTAATCTCACAATATCAATCTCAAGCGCATAAAAAAAGCTTCTCATATCAGTTTGGAGTTCGGGTGCATTGGCCAGAGAAAATGGTAATGAGAACCCGCACTTGAGAGCGATAACCCAAAAAGTAATATCGATTTCAAGTACAAAGGTACCAACGGAGGCTAATGAGGTTGACAAGTGTGCTTGAAATCGATATTAGGCGCAAAAATGAAAGAAATTGAGATCGACACATGTTATTTTTTTATTGGTTGAAAATATTCATCCGTACAGAAAATGATTGATGCGACAATTGTCACATGTGGAATGACACATGGCTCTATCTGATAGTGCACGTGTCAAATACCCACGCATCCTTCATCAGTGAGTCATAATTACTGTACGGATGGACACGTGGACCACTAAAATGATGCCACATGTCCCCGGTTAGTTTTCCACACGTGCAAAAAAAAATTATAAATACCTCCATGGATTTTTCATTTTGCCTCGCAAATTTTCAGTTTTCACATCTCAATATTGATCTCAAACACGTCCAACAACCTCCTAGTATCCGCCATCGCCCTCCGCGCTCGATAACAATACCGCGATATCTTTGACATCGTGTGGAACATCAATTTTTTTTTTTTGTTGCTTATCCTGCGTTCAAAACCGATACTCAGCCTTTCAAGTTCCTTTCTTCTGCAAATTTCTTTGTGTCAGCAAAAAAAAATTTTGTGTTATCCTTCGCAAATAGTTATTGTGTCCTTCTTTAATATCTGACCATGATGGCTAGGACCAAAGCCACTATTCGTGCCATAACCTCTGTACAGTCCTCCCGTGTCCATGTCTCCTCAGGTACTGGCTGTAGACATGGTAGGAAGCAAGTCTGGTTGAGGGAGATCAGAAACTCCAGAGATCAACCAAATTGTTGATCTCTAGGGCTCATTTCGACCGATCTGTTAGGAATGTCACCTTGTCGTTCTTTTTGTCATGACAGCCATGCAGACCTTACAGGGTGTTGTAGAAGATTTCTTGTCCCAGTTTTTTGAGGATTACTATCTTCTGGCAGTGCATGGTAAGCGTGTTACCATCATGCCTAAAGATTTCGTTATTCTCAAATGACTGCGGGACCGATATTTAGGTCTTCATGTGGATAACGCCAGCACCTCCAGAGACCTGCCTCTGGATAGTTGTGACTTGCCAACTACCTCAAGGAGGAAAAGGAAGTAGACTGCTCCTAAGAAAACTAGATCTCGTAGGCCAGCTGCTTCTCCTCCTCGAATTTGATTATCTACTTCATGATGTCATTCATGAAATACCAATAACGACAACTTCTATTGGGAAGATGACTATTAAATCTCTCAAGGTATTTACAATTTATCACTTATATGCATCTTTTTTTATTTTTAAATCCATCATCATAGCATGAATAGATTATATGTCATAATATTAATATTTTTTGTTGAATATCTGCAATGTGTACAAAAAAATGATGCTTTCAGTTGTGCTTGGTTTGTCCTGTACAATACAAAGCTCTTTTTCGAGTGTTACAATCTACAAGTCAATGTAGATATTGAAAAGATAAAATTTTGTTCATTTGTTGTTCTATTGATTCCAATTTTTATTTTGTTAGTGTGATTATTAGTTATTTACTCATGCACCTGGTTTGTGATGACAGTTCACTCTTGAGCCATACAATTCCAATGATGTATATAGATTGCGACAAGAGTTGATCAAAATATTTGTACAGAATGGCATAAATTTTGTGCCCAATCTTGAGGGCGCTGTAAAGAATCATACTCCTTCCCTAATATCCTTTCAAGTTGCTGAGGATGCAGAGCTTATTTTATACGATCAGAGAGGCATACAAGTCCTTCATAATATAGAGGAAGGTGAAATTACAGGATAGGAGATTGTTGCCATCATAGCTCCTCATACTAATATAGAAAATAAAGATAAGATTATTGAATAGGATTTCAACTGTAAACGTGTTTATATTACCATCCAAAAAAGGTGACAAAATCATACATGTAAACAACCCATTTATGGAATTTTTATTGATATCAATATAGATTCTTACAATCAAGTTGTGTTCATAGTACAATACTAGATTGAAATTTTTTATATTGTTTTCATCTTGAGTAACGATGATGGACGTGTATTTCCTGATAATAAATCTCAGTATTTTTCCATTAGTTGGATGGTTTTGCCAATATCTCATGCATAAATTTAACACAAAGTATGTTACATATTGTATAAAGATTATACGAGCAATTTTTGAAAGAAATTATACATAAAGAATAGAGTGTTTATAGATACTTACGAGTTTACCATTTGAAATGAATCCGAAATTTGAAAGTATATCATCTTGTAGGAGCAACAATTCTTGCCTGATGCAATTTAGGCTCCAATCCTCTTCCACCTCAACACATGTCAAAAGTGCATCATTGTATATTATTTCAATATTTTTTTGCCAAGAATGTCTAGTGGCTTCCAAGTCTGGATCGAGTGGCACCCATTTACTCCTGTTCTTTTTCCATCTTTGATAATGGAAGCATAAGCTCAACATTTGCTTTTCTATTTGATAGCGAAACACATGGAAGACATTTTATCTCTGCATTCTATTTCTTCAGCTGATTTTTTGTCCCAACCTTCATTCATAACTTCAGATAATAAACTATTTGATAAATTTTTGCATACAAACATTGTTGGAAATTTGTGTACATTGACACTTAAAAAAAAATCCACAAATATATTCAAAGAAATAAATCAACTTATTCGGACTGTTTTTGAACCCGTGCTTATCTTTGATGAATTTTTTATATTATAACGAAATGATTTTGATACTGCAGTATCTAGAGCAACCCATTTACTTACTTTCAAAACTAAGTAATTGAATTGGGACTATTTGCCCAAAATTTTCATTTATATCATGCAAGAGAAAAATTGTCAAATTGGTAGTTTAGTAGTAGATGATAAGGAATGACAAAAAAATCAAAGTATTATAATATGTCAATACTCACACTTGCTTTTTTTGTGATCCTGATGGTTGAATCCTTGCACATTTATCTTTGAATGCATATATACATCCTGGACTAAAATTCCGGAAATAGATTTTTCTCTTGATGATGTTCTGAAATCCAAAATTCTGTCCTTCCAATAAGATTGAAATGATAGTTTTGTCCTTTTGCTATTTTGAAATGTTCCTTTTGATAATTGATGCATCAGAACCCAAGAGTTTTTTAAATATTTTCTTGGCACCCATAATCCATTGTCATCTTTCTCATTGAAGAGAATCACAAAGTCGATTGAGGAGCACAACTTTCTTGATGGTGCCATTCGTTATGTGCAGGCCAAAATGTGAAACACTGAACTATGAATCTGAGAATATGCGTAGGTGAAAAGCTATGAATATGAAAATATGTGTAGGCAAAAATTTGAAACACTGGACTATTTGATGCTACGAGTTAACTCTAGTTAACCCTGTAAACCATAATTTGACAATGTAATTACATTAATGTTACATCGACTTTCTTAATCCAACCATCTGTCATATTCATTTTCAATATTTTTGGGCCTCTTTTGGGTAGTGATGAGCTAGAAGGGCATGCCTCAACATCCAATAACATTTCCACATGCTGCTCGATGAAACATTTATATATTTAAAAAGTTTTTATTTTATTTATATCTTAGAAAACCTACGCTAAGTAGAAGCCTGATATCAAGGTTTCTATTGGTCCACATGGCTACGAAAATGAGAAAAAAAAATAAAAAATATCTTTTTCAGAGGCCCTCGTCGGGCTCTAAGTTTCTCTAATGCAAATGATAGACAAAAACTAGTCATGAAAGAAGATCTCGATTTTACGCATAATTTGATTGGAAAACCATCACATATTTATACATAAGTAGCTAGGATCTGAGCATTTTAGGGCTTCTTTGAACTCATCATAATCTAACCCTAACATCTAAACTAGTAGGTCATTGGAAACCGTAATCAGGGGTCAAGATCTGAAGATCCAAAAACAATTTAAAACTTGTTAGTTTTAGCTCCTAGAATCTCTCTAGCCTATCTATGCACATTTTGGCCTCATTCCAAAGGTGCCATTCCAAAGCTAGGTTAGGGATTTGACTTATCAAAAAGTTATATCCTATGCTTTTGGCACGTGTGACATCCACATCATGGCCATATTATGATTTACAAGTGGATTTATCAAAACTAGTCAAGTGAGAATTGTGAAATTTCAACAGTTGGATGGCTTTTGTGTGACATTTTTCTTGTAGTAGATTACAAAGTCTAGATCCAAACTACATCACTATCCCTCCAAAGACATGATAAGTGCTTCGTATAAAGATGGAAAGCTATTGAGTAACGTATAGACCAACTACATCTTCTCAAGCATCTGCATTCTACAACTACCTTGCCAAAGCTTTCATCCTTTTGATGTGTTCCACCATAATGTCTGTATCTTGCATCCTTAGATTCCCAAGCTACCTCTGTAGCAGCAAGATATTTGTAACACCTCTGACGTCATGATTGCTTCTAATCGATCCCATACCCCTTTGGAACTTTCGATGCCCTAGACTTGTGAGATCACAAGATCCCCAAAAGAAAGATAGATCAGTAGGTAGGCCTTTTCTTCCTTTGCTTGCATCTCCACAACCAGCTCTGAATTGCACGGAAATAATTCCTGGTCAGCGTCTCCATTCCATGTGTAATAGTTGTTTTCCTCCAGTTTCTCGACTATCTTTGAATATTGAAGATTTACAAGTCTGCCATAGCGTTCTCTTCATAAAAAACAAGACCTCGAAATATGCTCTGTACTTGACAAGCTATGCACTTAATTACTTTGCTTTGCAAAATCGTTACATGCATTGTGCCCCTTCACGGTTTGTGGGACCATAACCCATGATAAAGCTTTTATACATTCTTCACAATATCAGAAAATGTCAAAGACATACAGGTAATGACATAGATAATGCAAAGTACAAAGCATACGAACAAATGCGTGTGTGTGGTCATCCAAAACAGGAAGTGTAAATTCATTGATCTCAAAACATCTACATATACTTCAGTCTAGCTGCACACATACTGCTGTTGTTACATGTCAAAATCAGTATTTTGTTACAATATTCTCTAAGCTATACAGTTTTTTACCACCCACCACTAAATTGATTTTCTTTTAACACCCGTCACATCTACTTTCACAGCCATATGACAACTAACCCTCAACTAACCCTGAGTTGAATTGCATTTATCACGTATTAATGCTTGAAGTACTCATTGTAATATGAAAGAACTCAGTGCAAAAAAAACAGCGTAATATCTCAGATTGAAACGATTTTAGTCCATTAAAGATCTAAGCTTGCACACCATCAAAATAGAAGTTAGAACATACTCTAAATTATGAAGTTCTTTTAAAAACTAATCATTGTCAGCCAATCAGCCCAAATGAGTGCTGTCAATAGACATAAGGTGGCCTCAGTGTTGAAGGCAAAATTAAAGGTTTCAACTTTTAGAAGTGTGTGAGAAAGAAGGTTACTGATTTGGATCTGTTATCGTTATTAATAGAGTGCATCCAAAGTGATAGAAATACACTGGGTTGTCTCTCACTTACATTGTAAGCCAACTAGGAGGTCCACAGATAATTCCATTCCTCTCTTCATTTAACAGACAAGGATATCCTCTTTTTGACCGTCATTTGATTCCATGGGCAGTTTTGTGCTTGCAGATGAGTCGATTCGTTCCATTGCTTTCTTGGCCTGCTTGTCCCAATCTGTGAACAGAGTGATTAAGAAAAGAGTAACAGTCTTGATTGCCATCCCCACAATCATTCCTATCCACAGCCCCAAGTCGTTGGAGTGGAAGACGAAGGCTAATGTGGTTGCGCACGGCAATCCCAGAATGTAGAACGACCCCAGGTTCGTGTACGCTCCAAGATATTGCCAGCCGCATCCCCTCGCCACGCCTGAAAGAACACCTTGGATGGCATCCATGAATACAAGTGCTGCAAGGAAGGGCATACATTGGTATACGTACTCGACAACCTTGGCATCGTTTGAGAAGGCCCGGCCATCAACATTGTGCAGTACCAACAGTAGCAGAATTGCCATCACAATACCTTCCAACACCGCCATTACGACGTTAACTTTCACTGCAAACTTCGCGGCTTGTGGGTGGCCAGCTCCAAGCTCATTCGACACACGAGTACTGACTGCAGCACTAAGGCCAAATGGCACCATGTACATGAATATCAGATTCGTCAGACAGATAGTGAAGGTAGATGTTTGCAGCTGAGGATCTGGCAACAGTCCTGAGAGAATCACAAGTACTTGGAATGACCAGATCTCCAAGCATAGCATGACCGCGGAGGGGATAGCCAGCTTGAAGAAACTTCCCAATCCATTATAAGCCTCCCTTGAAAAAGATGTCCAAGTCGTTTTGCATCGAGGTGAAAATTTCACATAGGAAGCCAGGAGCACAACAGTAAGCTAATTCGAAATGCCGAGGGAGATGGCTGCCCCGCGAAATCCCATGCCCAACTTGAAGATGATCAGCCAACAGAGGAGGATATGGAGAAGTAACGTGGTCAGTAAGATCAATGCCATCGGCAACACGACACTCTGTGTTTGCAAGAATTTCAACAAGGGTTGAAGAGATGCATATGCAAACAAGGTCGGAATCAGCCACCGGGCGTATTCCTCCGCTGCAACTGCGATCTCAGGGTCCTGCCCAACAGCCTTGAGCCATGTTCCACCACGAAACAGCAATAGGTAGGCTTGTAAGGTATAAAACCAGCAAGGCACGTTGAAGAAAAATACCCAGCATGCGATACTGTTTGGCTCCGTAAGCCTGCCCGCACATGGTCTCTAATGCGGAAGCCATTCCCATTAGCAGGCTTGTGCCCGTAACACTTGCGATGGAGTTGGCCAGGGAGGCACTGGACAGCGCAAGTGCACCAAAGTGCCCAACAAACATGATCGACACAACAGTCAGTGAATACCAAAGCAAATTCACACAGATCATTGGCAACGCAATCCTTAGTTGCGTCCCAATTCCCCCCCATAACCAATTTGCTTTGCAGAGCACGTTCAACGTTGTATCGTCTTTCTCAGCGCCATAGTTGAATCCTCCGTTCCCAGCGTACTGTAAATTTGTGGTGGATCGGAGGTCCGATGGCTCCTCTCTGGCCATCAAAGGTTCCTTCAAACCAGAGCCCCGATCCGTCATCATGTCTCCCCCTCACCTCTTTCTAATTATCTTCTGCTGCAAAATCACAACGCCGCGCCCTTCCTCAAATACCCAGTAACCAATTCATGAGGACTCAGCTGATTCAATCTGGACTCTGGACGTGCTGGTCTTTCCTGTTATTGGTACATGTTACATGTGAGTACGACCTCTTTTTTTTTTCTTGTTCTTTCTTTCTTGTTTATGATACATGGAACTTTCTTAACATTTATTCAAGTAATGTACGTGGAACTTTATGAACATTTTTTTGTTCACCCTTTCAAGACACTTTCCAGAGATCCTTTCAATATATTTACTGCCCGTCCATCTCAATGAGGTGTATAAGTATAGTTGTTGACTGCCACCAAAAGGTGAAGTCTTAAATCTAGCATACCATTGTGTAGTGACACTTAATGAGCCCATCTCTTTAAATGGCTTGGCCAGGTTGTATATAATAACCACCACCAAGTTATATATATGTTGTATATAATAACCTTTAGTTACTTAATAATGTATGCAAATTACAATTGAGTGTATGGGTAAACTTGTTGACTTGTTCACCGGAAAGGTGCAAGCTCAAATTTTGAGCACTTTGTAGTGACATCTAAGGAGCTCAGTTCCATAAATGGCATTGCCAACCACTAGTTGCTTAACATGTACGCACAAAAAAAAAAATTATGACCTCAAGGCCCGAGCTATAATGACTAATTTTCACAAATCAATTCACTACACTATTTTTTTTTTTACTTTTTTCTATTAAGTTCATTATGCTCTAGATTTGACGAGATATTTAAAATTGAATTTTTTAACTCATTATTTAAAATCGATATTTTTAACTCCTCATTATTTAAAATTGATATTTTTAACCTCTCATTTTAACTGTATAGATTTGTAGCTTTGACATGATGACAATAAGACGTTTTCCTTGTATTTTGTCCTCCTAAGTTGATAAGAAATTCAAGCTTCATGTTGAGTTCGAAGATGAGTAACTTGAAAAAGATGAAAATGAGAAGTTCAAAAAAATGTAGTCTAGATTGTTGCTATAATACTTTTTCAATTTTTGTTGGTAGTCTTTTAATTGATCTTGAATATGGGTGATTCGGAATTCCTCTTCTCAAGACCTTATGCAACTCATTTATGAAGCACTTGACCTCCTCCTTACTAGGCGGTAGTGGTTCTTGCAATTTATTTTGTGAAACCTTGAATCACTGGTTGTTAAAAAATACATTGCTGGGCATTTGGCAAGACAACTCGATGTAGTTAGAATAATAAGTGTGGGGGCTCTGGCACTCAGCATGTGCAAGTCCAACCCATGGTTGATTTATTTTATAGGTTAGAAATATAAAAACTTTGGGCCATAGTGTAATTAAAATATTGAGAGGCCTAAAAGTGACCTTAAGATTAATACCAAAGGGTGTTTTCCACATTGTTTTTTTAAATTCTGAAAGATAAGGGAAGCAAATATTAGAAAATAGGAAGAAGGGGTCAACGTTATTCCCCAACTATAAAATAAGACATCAATTGTACTTCATTTGGATGTTCAATCAAGGAATTTCAAAAGAGAAGACTCTAAATTGCAATTTGGGGATCCTTGCCTCTTAAATCTCTATTTCTCTCTCATCTTCTTATGGTTTTGTGCTTTCTATTATTTTATGATCGCGTGTTTCAATTTTTACTATTTTAAAAAGAGGAGAGGAGAGAGGAAGAAGCAAGCTACCCTTTTAGGCAGTATTGTTGAGCCTGATGGTTAGTGTGGTGAAGTAGAGTTAATCTGTGTATCGTGATTAGGAATTTATAAAATCTTGTAAGGGCGAAGGTTGGTTCCCTACCAATTCCGAAAAACTTTAAAGACCACAAAACAAATAAAAAAAACATTTGTAAAAAATCAATAGAAAAATCAAAGAGCTCATAACTGGTTAATTAACTTTCATACACCTCTAGATTGATGTTTTAGACTTCTTCTAAGTCAATGATGTTCCTTATCAGTTTTGAACTCTTTGTGAAGGTTAATTAGCCAAAAAGAATCCTTAATGCCAAAGAACCCTCTCCAATTTCAAAATTTTGTAATAAATGGTGCTCTAAATTCTGTCCAACCCTATTGTAGTTGTATCACACTGTGAATGGCCATCAATGAACTCTACAAAGGTTAGCTCAATTTTTAAGTATTTTTCAAAAAAAAAAAATCGTCGTGGTAGGAACATTTGCTTCTAAGAACCTTCACACAACAAACCCTCACATAACTTTTGCTAGACCTTAGATAATCATTTTAGATCTTCTAGCAAGTCTGCGAACATTAGTTACAATCGAGACTACTCCTTCAAAAGTGATTTCAGATTTCGAGTATTTCTAAAAGAAGGTAACCTTGGCCAAAGTGATGATTGATCCTTCTAAGAAACTTTATCAAATCTTCTCCTAGCTTCGAAACATTTTCGTGATAATGTGGTTACTAGCCAGTTTTCTTAAAAGCATCAATCAAGAACCTAAAACAAGAAAGCATGACACTAAATTACAAAAAGCTGTGGAAGATGTTGTAAGGGAGGAGGATGAAATATCAGATGATGAATCTTATCATGGTTCCACACCATATGTTTTCACTCAAGCTTATATATTATCATTAACTACTTCAAATTCATCCACTCAATTATTGATGAAGCAAGTTAAAAAGCTAAACAAACAACATCAAGAATAGCTTCAGCAATTACCAAATAGTTTGATCTCAAATTGAAAGTAATTCAGAATCCTATAGTACAACAATTGACACTAGCAAGCAACAATAAGAAAAATAATCATAATGTCAAACAATGGATTCAAGATTTATAGGTAGATCAAATAATTATATGTTGGATAGAATTGAGATGCTTGATAGGCAAGCTAGTCAAGAGGAGTCGTCTTATATCTTTTATGATTTGTTCATTAAGAGGGAGTCTTGCATGAGTAAACTTGATTGTGTGCTTATTAAGGATTCGAAAGGACTCAAAGGGCCAATACGGATCAGGTTTGACACTCATCTGTAAAAACTTGTCAACTACTTAAGTTATCTAATTTGGAAATTTGGAGGCCAAAGTGAATTTTCAACTTAGAGATACATTTATTTATGTCAATAAGAACTAAAAATAGTATCCTTACAATGTTTAGCAAGTATATAGGTGGATTAGGTTAAACTTAAACCTACTCTAATTGGTTAGAAGAGATACATTGAAACTGGTCAAGTTATCTAGCTTTTTGGAGAAGTTTCTAAAACTTCTTGAAATGCATGAGTTGATGGACATTGTTGTAGGGTTGGAGGAGAGACCCTTGGTACAACAAGA
This sequence comes from Diphasiastrum complanatum, assembly GCA_029204225.1. Classification (NCBI taxonomy): domain Eukaryota; kingdom Viridiplantae; phylum Streptophyta; class Lycopodiopsida; order Lycopodiales; family Lycopodiaceae; genus Diphasiastrum; species Diphasiastrum complanatum. The sequence continues at coordinate 68,918,689 of CM055095.1, read as the reverse complement.
TCAAGTGAGGTATGACAAGAGAGTGAAGGATTTCAGATCATTTAGGATCCAATCCATGTCCCTGATCTTTGGTTACAAAAGAAGATACTCTACCAGTTTCACGAATGTAGAAAAATACAGCATCTACACACAAAATGAGATGCAAACTCTAATAGAACTTGATCAAACATGAATTAAATGATAAAGTACTATTGTTGTCCGTACAGAACCATCAAGCTATTATATTTCACACGTGTGGATCCAAAAATAACAAATATAGATCATTCTACACATAGAATTGCATGCAATCACAAGTATAGTGCACCATTTGATAGTAGAACCCAAGAGAACCATATATAAGCATGAAATGAGATAGAGAAGAGAGAAGATATGTCTCTCCATGAGTTACATCCTTTTATAACAGGTCCAAACCCTATTTGGCCAATTGGCCACTTGGCCAACCCTACTATTTTTGGGTCTAGATTCAAAGCACCCAACATTCAAATTGAAATATACTCGAACTCGCCTTCTAACTTTCAAAAAGTATCTATTCAAATGAAATTTAGACCAATGAACTTTTAAAAGTCAAACTCTAAGTCTAAAACATAGTTGGCCTCAATTTGTCAAATATGAAAATATAGCAAATATGATCAAAAACTTTGAATCTTTTACACTCCCTCTTCAAGTAGTTTTAGCATGGACTTTGATAACACTCCAACTTCAAAGTCACTGGATCAAAAGACCTCGATTCCAATAGCCATGCACCAGATTCACTAAGTTATAGATTTTATGTGCGAAAGCGTAAAGCATCTAGGAACAATGATTAGAATAACGAATTCAACTTATGCTACCAGTCACACGAATAGTTTAAATCTATGAATAATCTATCTGTGAGCATGAATCTATTTGAACATGAATAACATAAGCATTCAATTAGAATATGCATGACTCAAATTATGGAATGAATATTAATTAGTTGTGAATGATAACAGTCTGAATGTAGAAAGAGTTGTGTTCTTTCTAAGGCAATACTCTGTAGTAACAGAGAGAAAGAATAGAACAGTTGTGCTTTGGATGTTCAATCACTGAGTCAACTCTATGAGTGTTCAATATTCAATTCAAGATTCTAACCTCACAACTGATAATTTGATGGGTATTTGTATAGCATGGTTAACTAATTAAAAGAATGGTTAAGTCTATACATTGCAAATTAGATTAATCCACTATGTGTTGTTTTCAGTCACTTTTTGGACAGTATTTGAGTTTGTTGGGATATGCATTGCCCTGGTCACGATGATAGTATGGTTAGCACCTTTGAGCAACTCTGACTTGAGAGTGACAAAGAAACCAGCTTATGAGCTCTGAATCAGGTCCAAGGTTGACAAATAGTCGTTGTGGCCGAATGGAAAATTCGAGTGTGGTAGTATGTCTGGAGTGTCGAAAGTCAAAGTCGTCGAATTGTTCTTGACATGTAGCGTGAAATGCATGAATAGGTTGAGGTAGGTCTGACAACGTTTCATGTTGTCAAGGACTCCGTCACAAATATTTTTGTATATTTGAAATTGTTAGAAAACATTGTGTAATTCATATAGAGTGTGCAACTGTACAAGTATTTACAAATAGCGAGTGAATGGATCCTAGATTAGATGAAAGATAAGGGTAGTGATGAGGATAGAAATCCAACACCCCCCGTTAATCTGGATTCTTAATGCCTTGATTTGAAAATTCAAGATAGCGCAAAAATTCTTGTGTGTTTCTAGATTTAATCCTTTCATGAATATGTTGGCTGCCATGTACTAGGTTCTAAAAAATTTCAGACTTACCTCCTTATTGAGTATCTTGCTCCTGATGTAGGATATTTTATTTTGATGTGCTTGGATTGATCGATAATGAGATAACACTCTGATTGTCACAATGTCTCATTGTTGGAGCAGACTGCCTGAGACCAATATTAGACAATAAGTTTCTCAATCAAATTGTCTCTTTGGTAGCTTGAGAGGCTGTACTGTATTCAAATTCGGTGGATGACATTACAATGGAGGTCTATTCTTTACTGTTCCAGGATATTGGACCATTATTAAGCAAGAAGACAAATCGATCTTCTGGTGTTGAGATCGTCTGCCCAATTTGCATATATATATTCATAAGGTATATGGATATCGAATGAATCAACATCACCATAGCAGATACATAGGTTGATAGTAGCCTGTACATATCTGATTACTCTAAAAAGAGCTTTCTAGTGGATCATACCAGGGTTGGTCATGTATTGGCACAAGTAATTGATGGCGTATGCAAGATTTGGGATGGTAGAGATCATTGCATACATCAGGGATTTGATAATTGGGTATCCCTTCATTTCGGCCTTCTCCTCATTGGTCCGAGGGCATTATTCCTTGGATCATTTAGATCTAGATCCATGGGATTATGCACAAACTTGCAATTCATAAAATTGAATCTCATCAACAAATTATGAAAGTACCTTTGTCGGGTGATGTAGAGAAGTCTTTGATTTCTATCTTTGTAGATTTGAATCCCAAGACAATAATGTGTTTCTCCAAGATCTGTCATCCCGAATTCTTGGGATAGCGTCCTCGTGGTATCATTTGTCAGTCGAATATTGTTGCTGAATAGCAATGTATCATCCACGTAGAGTGTGATGATGACAAAGAATTGATCTACAACTGAGAGAGAGAGAGAGAGAGAGAGAGAGTTAAAGGTAACCAACACTCCCAACTCTAGCAATGTGTAGCCCTCGTTTTCTTCTATAAAGACGTGGTTCAAATGTTTCTTGTTGGATGATAAGTTCCACGAGAAAGCCCAAACGTCGTAAGGAGAGCATGTGGTGACATTCTAGAATAAATATAACCGGGGATTTTTATTAGGACTCTACTATGTTCTTTCTTTTTTTTCTCCTCGTGTGTGTTTAGGTTTTAGGGTTTACAGTGTGCGTGTGCGTGTATGATGCCATTTTCTTATGTTTCATGATTACCAATTCATGTTATCTAATTCGCAGAATCTTGATTTATGTTTCATGCTTACTAGTTCATGCTACTTTGATCTATAGGATCTTAATCTATTCATGTTATTTTAATTTGCAGGATCATAATTTATGTGTTGTGTATTGGTTATGTTTCATGCTTAGAAATAGAGTGTGAGAGATTTGGAGAGAGAGAGAGAGAGAGAGAGAGAGAGAGAGAGAGAGAGAGAGAGAGAGAGAGAGAGAGAGAGAGAGAGAGAGAGAGAGATATTAAAAGAGTTAAAGGTAACCAATACTCCCAATTCTAGGAAGGTGTGTAGCCCTTGTTTTCTTCCAATGAAGGCGTGCTTCAAATGTTCCTTGTTGGACGATAAGTTCCACGAGAAAGCCCAAACGCCATAGGGAGGGAGCATTTGGTGACATTTGGAATAGGACATAATCGTACGGTTCGGGAATTTTGATTAACACTCTACTATGTTCTTTCTTTTTTTTCTCTCATGTGTGTTTAGGTTTTAGGGTTTAGAATGTGTGTGCATGTGTGACCATTCGTCTATGTTTCATGATTACCAGCTGATGCTACTCTAATTCGCAGAATCTTGATTTATGTTTCATGCTTACTAGTTCATGCTGCCTTGATTTATAGGATCTTAATCTATTCATGTGATTTTAATTTGCAGGATCATAATTTGTGT